>MU939629.1:0-12200 GCA_036418165.1 Cooperia oncophora
CTTTCTTTTACTCCGTTTATTTGTTCTCCTATAAAATCCTATTTCATTAAATTTTTATTGTGCTCTATACCCCACTGTTCTGTTCTCAGTCACATTCTTAGCAATTACAGAAACATCATCGAAATCAACTGCGTAAAAGGGTAGCTACCATGGCCCGACATGACATTCTTAAATCCTGCAGGCGACCCCACCACTATTCGCCTGGCAGGCTTGAGGTGCGGATTCGAGCCCCGTCTGGGGTCTGACTTTTGCTCAAAGCTTTGCATTCTTGTAATGACCGCATTACCTCGTGACTTCCTCTTCCCATAATCTCGAATGCGACCTTCTCCTTTGAAAATCCCCAAAAGTTCTCATCGAGTGGGAAAATGAAAACTGCGAGTCCCACAAGCTGATTATGGAAAAACAGCACCTCGTTGGCTTCAAGATTAGGCAGTCTACCAACGACCAACTCTCTTCCCACGCTATCATTCCGGAGTTCGCAGTGTAGTACGTGACATGGTAGCTTTGTTTCCTGTGGGCAAATGAATGAGATAGTCAATGGGAAAGTTAGGGAACGAAATGGGAAAAGCAGAAAGAACAAACCGAAGTTGCATAGCGTCATTCACAGTCGGTTAGAACAAACTGAACAGAATTTAAAAGTATTGATTAGAACTTCATACCGATCGAGGCATTCTACATTTTACCGCACAAACAATACTACGGACTAATGCACCCTTCAGAAGGCAAACTGGACTTTCCGGAGCTGCCACAGGAATGCTGCCTTGAGACAGGGGAGACCCGATATTGAGGTGGACATTCTTGACGTGAACCATATCGTCTGACCATGAGCATTTTCAGACGGTGGTTTCTGATCCGTCCTCAAAGTCCGCCGACCATCTCCCCTAACGGAGTTATAAAGGTCTAACCTCTCACGTTGTCCTATATATTGCCACGGGAAGTGGTACAGTTTATACCACCGTCGGGGTGCAATCAGCGTTTCCCACCTGCGGCCTTCCCACCAGTGGCTGATTCCTTCCTACATCGATCTTGCTCGATCACCATTGGTAGAGCAAGGCAGCCGGACGCGAGCTCGTGCCGCGCTCGCCGCCCCCGACAAATTGCAATGCTACAGACTAGACCACCTACAGTCACGGTCCCCGCAAGGATAGATTGTGTGACGGGGCGTGAGGAGTGGAGGAGCCGTGTGTGTTCCAAAAAATTCTGGGGAGACCTGGCTAGGTACTGTCTTCGAAAAAGGAGCTCATAAGTATTCAACTCCTAGATTTTCCCTTGATGCTATTTAGAATGGACTTTCAGCTGGGCCCACATCACCCATGGTCCCCTGTTCTAAAACTGTGACAAAAGTTTAGAGCTGGCTAGAACTCCGCTTTCAGGGTTGACTTGAGCTTCTAAGCACAAATATGAAGATGTTCAGCCTCATAAACATGACTATAACTTGCTCTAAACGCCCGAGCCTCACTGTTTAGAGTTGACTAGAAGTTCGCCTTCAGATTAGGGTAAAGTTGTGAATACCCTTAATAACATCGTTCAGGGAAAACAGTCGGTGGGTTTCGATAGTACATTGGGAATGAGCGTCAGGCAGTGCATTTGATCATGTAGGTTCCGTTAAATGGCCCTCGCTTGTTAGTAACAATGGGCAAAACACAAGATCTCAAGCGGTACTCGAACTTACCTCACGCTCATGGAGGAGTGCTCTACCCGTACAATACTCCGTCAATCTTCAGCATGCTTGGTTTGCTGGCAAATTAAATGCTTGTGCTGCTTTCATCCGGCTCTGCAGTTATAATAATAGAAAGTTAAAAAGTTTTTGTGGTCTTCTCATGGTTTTGGGGTCTGCTGGTTCAGCTCGCGGTCCTTATCGGGGATTTTGAGTCGCAGCGCGGGGGGCGGGGGGATAAGGGGAGGACGTGTTGTTCGCTGGGATTCCCTATGAAGGACGGGAAACACGCAGTTTTTGAAATAAACGGCGAAAACGAAAATTGCTCTTTTTGGCAAAAACGCACACCTTTCCCTTATCCAGGTTCTCACGCCGGCAACCCTTTCACGGCCTATTAGTCTTGTTACCAACTTTTTTCAATATTTTGTCGTCAAGTACGGGGATGAAGTAGAGAGGAGAGGAGAGGAGTGGGCAGCTTCGACCAATTATCAATGCTAGTAGCTTTACCGCACCGTCGACTATGGCTGACATACGTATAGTGGCGTGGAACGAGATCCAAGAAATCAACAGGCTGAATACGATGCCCCCCCAATGGGTCTTTTCGACCTCCTTTGTTTTACATGGCGCAAATGTTCCAAAATCAGCTGGGCAATAAGGAAGTCTGAGTAACTACATGCACTTGACTTCAAAGAGGATGAGCATCTAACTGTCTACGTCAACAGAGGGCAAATTACATTCTAGTAAGTGATATTTCCAACATCACTCACGCTCACGTCAACGAAGCGTAGCGAAGTACTTGGGAAGGTTTTCGAATATACGTCCAGTTTCAGAATTTGTAGAGACTTCACCACAAATAATTGTTGTGTTGAGCATGGGCTGACCTCCGGTAGTGAAATAATTACGGCCGACTACTCGGCTTAATTCTATCTCGAAGGCGTGAGAAACCACGCACTCTGTCTCGTCTAATTTTGGTCTTTGTCGCAAAAGATTAATGGGAATGCAGTCCAATGAGGCTGCAATCAGAAAAATTCCTCGTTTTTTGAAAGGGTAGTACGATTTTCGGAATGCTACGCCACTCGCTCTTTCACACTACACTTCAAAAAACATATTTGAAAGAATTCGAAAAAAGCACATGCATTCGACCAATTTTTTTTGAAAACGCGCCATGCTTTCGCGCTTTATTGAGAACTGTCGTTGTATGTAAACGCGTTGGTGTTTAGACTTCACAATGGCTGGTTTTCCTGCCTCGAAAATCTATGGGTTTTCAAGATGAGGAGAGTGAGTAAGACATGAAGACCTGTTAGCGGTGCCATTTGCTACTCACAACCACTTCACACGTCTCTCCCCTCCCCCCTCCCACCCCAATCATCACTGCAGCGCACGGCGCGATCTACAAGTCCAAGGGAAGCGCTTTTGTGTCACTCTGGAAGGTGGGATTGCAAAAAGGGACTGCCGGTTGCTGAGAAGCAACTCAGTTGTAAGGAACGAGATGGAAATGGGGCGAGAAGCCATTACCTGTACCTGGCAGTATGTATCTTGCGCATATATCTATTCTATCAAGGACTTTTCTTTAGAAAGTCGTGGATGGCTGAGTGCTTATCACGCCTGCGGTCCAGGATTCAAATCGAGGATCAGACCCCGACAAGGCTGACCATCCACTCTTCGGAGAATGTCACCAGGTTCACCTGGGAGGATATAAAGTGTGAGCTGGCCCCCGCGTCCAGTCATCGGTCTAGGGCCACCACGCATCCACTAAGCCACTACTGATCTGCATGAAAAGAAGAATGCCTGCGCATCCGCAAAAAGGAAGATCAACGTGAAAACTTCTTCTTTTTAACCTTCGTCCCTGCAAATGAGGTGTGAGCGGTATGGACGGGATGCAGCCTCAGTAACCTGTTCCACCCAATGCTGCCAGCCCGGGCAATTGGTGGAGAAGGCTGCCATGGTTGTGCTCCAATCTATGCCCCATACACGCCGTCTCGTCTGTGGGGATAATGACTGAGTCCTCCATGTCGACTACTTCCATATTCCTGACAGTTTTTTTTTCTTTTTTCTCGGGTTCCAGAGGAACAGGTTTATCTACATCAATGAGCGAAGACAATGTTCCGTTCTGCCCCAGAAGTAAGCTGAGGAGCCTTATAAATTAAAAAAAAACATTAGCGAGCCCTGAAGAGGCTGCCAAACAGTCGTTGCTCGAAAAAATCGAGGATCCCCCACCGCACTCGGGTAAACGAAAAAGTTCTTTCCTCTAATTCTTTTTAGTTCCTCTAAAAAAAGAAAAAGAAGAAAAAGAAAATTCCTCTAATTTACATAATACAAGAGATAAGTAATTCATTAAGAACTAATCTTAATTGATTTAAAAATTATAGTTCCAATCAATCGTTTGTAATAGTATTATCTTAAAAAAACAGGTATAGGGAAGACTCCTAAAACGTTCAGGACCAAGACTAGGACCCAGATCCCATTGAAGGGTTGTTCCACCTCCTTTAGTACCGAGTCTTGTTCGCCCCACTGCGTGGTAAACCATCGTGACCAAGGTCACCATTAACATTACCTTCAAAAAAAAATTTAGTCCGTTAATTGAGTACGAACTCCTTCCTCTTAACCAGCATCACGTTAGACATGGCGAAAGGGTGGCTAAGGCTTTCAATCAAACATTTAGTAAGTTGGCCGTCCGCCCGCTATATCCAATAGCGGTACTCGAATATTAGGAGAATAGGCCCAAACACGAAAAAATTTACAATCGAAAATATTTTGGTTAGCCACCATATGTCTTACAGAGCGAATAATTTGCCTCAGGCACGAATATCATTAACAATACGCCTGGACTTCTCGTCCTTATCCCTTGTGGTTGAGCTTTTCACAAAAGCTGTAATAGAGGAAATACGTGGAATATAGGTCTATTGAGGCTCATGGGCGCGTAATTTAACCGAGTAGCGGTAGAGGAGAGGCCATTACACGAATTCCACACGATAGGCGCAGGGGCCATCTTCCTTTTCCCCCTCCCCTGACTCCTCCCACACACACACACACACACACACCAAACTTCTGAGAACCAATTAGAAAGAAGGTTGAATAGGCACCTCCTTCACGAGAAACGGAAGCGTGAAGGTTGGCCAGAATTCTTTTTATAGAACTTTCCCATGCTCGCTAGTCAACCGCCCCCGTGTTGTTAAACTTATTTGTGCAAGATGTAAACGCCACTGTGTTTACGCCTTTAATAGAATCGTATGAGGTGACAACAATACCGCCTTTCATTTTGGCACCAAAGCAGTGCAAACGTTTAGTTGCAGAGGTGACGTAGCCGGTCATTGAGTCCCACACTAGGCTATATTCAGACTGCAAATCGCCGAATACACAAAAGCCTTTCAAAGACTAGCATAGCTGTGTCGGGATGTGGTCCACCAAAGGTATAGCATTGTTGGGAAAACGCATTGTAGTTCGTCCTTGATCCCTGAGGAGAGCTATCGTATCCGGCCTTGACGTAAGTCACCTAGTTAGAGGAAAAACGCCCTGATTGCTGACTTTTTAACTTTCATGCGCGCATATTGGTCTGCGCTTCAAAGCCTAACCACTCAAAGCATCTAAGCAAAGGATGTTATTTCTGGTGATTGAGTGGCAAAAGCCCAATCCTACCTACTTATTTTCCAGAAAAGAGCTGGCTGCTTCGTAAAGAAACCATAAGAGGGTAGTTCGAAGTTCTCGATGATGGGGTAACTCAGCAGTGACGAATGAGTTCAAATCATTTTAACATTCAACCACACTCCCTGAGGGTATGAATGCAAAATTTCATTTAGTTATCATCAGTGCTATTCTACTTATCCTTGGTGTAAAAAGGCCAGGATGACTGATTCGACAAGGGTGAGAAATGATCACTGATTAAAAAAAATTGAGAAAAATGAAAAGAAAATTAAGAAAGTGAAAAGGAAATCGAGAAAATGATTAGTGATTACTCCTTGTTCACTAAGCTAAAGAAGATCTTTGTAGGAACGCGTTCTCCTGACGCATGAAGAAGCTGAAGACGGCCAAGGAACGCACAATGTTGCGAACAAAGGACGAAAATATTGGGTTGGACCAATAAGTACTTTCGTTTTTTTTTCAACCTTAAATTTCGCCTCGCAAAAGATGAGAAGTTATTTCCAGCCGAATGCAAAGCTTGAAAGTGCAGTCTTGTTGTGAGGAAAAATATAAATCAACGGTAAGTTATAGAATATCAACGCGCTTTCGTTGAGGGAATAATTTTTATGGATTTTTTTATGACGTTGAAGTTGAAATCGAAGCCGAAGCGAAGAAATATCTCAGACACCTTCGACAACTGCCTCTATTTACGTATAGTCGAAGTGCTAAAATCGCTTAAGCTGCTCCATACATTTGGAAAAGGTCGAGCTAGAAGTTCCAGCAAGGGAATCTCACTAGGACGCTTTGGAACGAATTTCAAGAATTTTGAATGTGTCGCCGATATTGGGCAGCTCACGTCTGTTCCACCTGAAATTTTATGCTAATATTTGAATGTTTCGCTGATATGTTTTGCATGTTCTGATAGCAAATTTCGTGCTCTATAACACTGCTATAGAAGTCTGTTCTCCAGAGGTGTTTGCTTTCTGTTAAGTTCAGGTTATCATTTTATGGAACGCGAAGTCGTTGAGAACTAGCGTTCCCGTTCTCCACGAATTTTATGCTAACATTTGAATGTTTCGCTAATGTGTTCTATATGTTCTGATAGCCAATTTCGTGCTCTATAACATTGCGTTGCAGTTATTTTGAAAATCCGTTTGATGAACCTTGTTTTTCAGGTGGATAATATGGAATGTCAGGTCGATAAAGCATCAGCACTTCAGACATCTCCTCCTTTTCGCATTCAACAGAGGTATCAGAGCTGCTGATGCTGCTCGGGAAATTCGCGAAGTGTACGGAGAAGATGCCCTCTCTCTCAAAACAGCCCAAAATTGGTTCAGACGCTTCAAGAATGGTACTGATACCTCTGTTGAATGCGAAAAGGAGGAGATGTCTGAAGTGCTGATGCTTATCGACCTGACATTCCATATTATCCACCTGAAAAAACAAGGTTTATTCAAATTTTTCAAAATAACTGCAACGCAGTGTTATAGAGCACGAAATTGGCTATCAGAACATATAGAACACATTAGCGAAACATTCAAATGTTAGCATAAAATTCGTGGAGAACGGGAACGCTAGTTCTCAACGACTTCGCGTTCCGTAATGATAACCTGAACTTAACAGAAAGCAAACACCTCTGGAGAACAGACTTTATAGCAGTGTTATAGAGCACGAAATTTGCTATCAGAACATGCAAAACATATCAGCGAAACATTCAAATATTAGCATAAAATTTCAGGTGGAACAGACGTGAGCTGCCCAATATCGGCGAGGTGAAGGTTGGTAACTTCAAAATTCTTGAAATTCGTTCCAGGTCCTCTAGTGATCCTTGCTGGAAACTTCTAGCTCGACCTTTTCCAAATGTATGGAGCAGCTTAAGCGATTTTAGCACTTCGACTATACGTAAATAGAGGCAGTTGTCGAAGGTGCTAATTTTCGCCGACTTCGCTTTCAACTTCAACGACTAAAAAATCCACAAAAATTATTCCCTCAACCGAAGCCGTTTTGATATTCTAAAACTACGTGAAGTTTCCTATCAGATGATATCAAGCTTGCTAGCAAAACATTTCATCTTTGGAACGAAATTTCCGGTTGAAAAAAAACGAAAGTACTTATGTGCCAACCCAATATTTCTCCAGGAAGTTTGTTTGGCGAGAAAAAATGTACTGAGGTTGTAGGGGACCAATTGAAAATTGAATTTTACTCAGAATTTTCTGCCTTTTCCTTCATAGCTACCACGAGAATATATTGAGCAGTTTCCATATGGGTGATCCTGAGTATCGGGATGAGCCAACATTAAAATGCTGGAACGATTACGAATGAAATTCCGACGAATGGCAGAAAACGATTATGTGTGAGCCTATAAAATGCTCTTGACGGCAACAGTCAAATTTGCTTAATGCATGGCTACCTGCAGAGACCTTCAGAATAAAAACCGGCGCCAGAACAACGAGAGTAAGGGGGATCAGGACAACGTGGTTAGTTTCAGTGCCTATTGGAGACAATTTCAATTCCGAAAATAGCTCTATAATGATTAAAACAAAACTTACCATAGTGTGAATAGTGGTGCTCAATTACAGACCTATAGTCGCTATATAACTCTCCAGGAAAGAGAAAAGCGAAATAAAAACATGGACAACACCCGAAGTAAGACCTGGCAGCCCCTCTGGAACGAGTTCTCTGGAGCTTTATACCAGCAAAGCAATATCCTTCCACCTCTAGCTCAATAATAGTCTCTTCGCGTCATTCATACTGATACCATCGAACAACGAAAGAAAAAACAGAAAACATGGCGTAAAAACTGGACTCGAGACACCCTTGGGTCTTGGTGGGCGGGACAACTAGGGAGGCGTGAGAACCGCCATTTTTTTATTTGTTTATTTTATTACATGCTCAGTGACATGTGACTCACAACTAATATAAAGATTACAACAAGTACATGAATCATCAACCTGAACCCTTGACAACACTATTTAACACCGCAAAGATACTGAAATTTATAGAAAGAAACCGAGAATCGCATAATCTTGCTCATCCTCGAGCACTCCGTGCCCGCACGAAAGGTAAAGAACTTGCGCCCTGTCAGAGAACGCTTGAACCGTTCCCACCTAATTTCAGAAGATACTAGTTCGTGCCATTTATTAGAGGCACAGCGCTTTTGTTTGTTCTAGTGAAGCTCCGAAAGTGAGATAATCTGAGAGGCTGAAGGTCGGACTAGTTGTACAAGGAAGGACGCCTCTGAGTTGCTCGAGCGCGAGGACTGTCATTACGAGGACCTATTCCGGACAAACCACTACGCTTACTCTTTTGTTCGCTGCGGTTGCTGGGGCGTGTCAGGCGCCTGGACAGTGCACACTGCTAGCACTTTTTCCACCACCCAATGTCTCTTTCCTCCCGTTCAGCGACTGGAAAGGGAGAAAAGGCTAGTGCCGCGCCAAAACCAGCCCACTACCACGTCCTTGCATCCGCTGCGACAACATTATAGATTAACCATCCCAAAATACGGTCTTTTTGCTCCCAATCGTTTTTGCAGAGATGTTATAATGCGCAGAGGTTGAATGTTTCTAGGCCTACGGTTGGCCTACTGTCACCATTCACGGTAGCCTTCGCACTCTTCTCCCACCCCTGCTATATGGGATCCCGACCTCTGACCTTTGACGGAATTCAGGACTTTCGATCCGTTAGATCGCTATTGACCTTGTACTCTTTCAGGGAGCCCAAGCTCTACTGAGAAAATTCCCCAACTCAAATACTAGTGGCGGGGCGGAGATGGTGGCCAGGGTACAGCATCGTTGTGTCAAACCCATGAGGGGGGGTCGTACGTTTTTTTGTAAAGACAAATTCATTTTGATAATCGATTTTTTTGTGAGAAAAAGGGGCGAGTGCATTTTTTTTTTTACTATGCAGCCATAATGCATTCTGACCGCCCGTGGCATATAGCGTTTGCATAGTGCACATTAGTTTATTGTATACCCCCTCCCCCGCTCGACAACTTTTTCGCCGACTATATACTCATCGCTCGTCGTCGGCGAAAAAGCCGTGGAGGTGGAGGGGGGGGGCGTACTCCACACCGACATTTCGCACATCTCCATGCTGTACCCTGATGATGGTGGCAGGTCGGACGAATACCGCTCACCTAGTCCTGGGGCACCTCCCGGATCGGCTCGCGCCCAATCCAACCAAGCCTTCTACCCTCCGAAGACGATAAATTGGTCTCGAATTCGTCTAGGAGGGGCAACACAAGTCTTTGTATGCGTTCGCGTCTCGCATGTTAAATGTAAAGGCAGTATCGCAATTTTCAGGACCCCTTCGCGACCTGAATAAAAGTGAGATGCATGCCGCATACCGTAAAAGAGGGTTGGGCCGACGGCGGATCATCAAATATACTAGTATACCCCATTAACCGTCTTCGGGAGGTTGGCCTGGACGGAGTCAACCCAGGTTCGAACCGAGGACCGCGCGAGTGGCGAGAGCGCCACTTGTCACTACAGCACCTCTGCCTCCACGGGACGATAAGGCTGTAAAACGGTGCCATCGCTGCAAAGTAAACCACGGATTCATCTTCCATCCTCTAATACCCTTTCACTAAAGGTTCATGCTTTTAGGACATGCGCAAAACCGAGGATGTGGAATGCGTTCTCAACCCCCCTATGGTACATTTGTGTATTCTTACACAACGGCTATTATGATAATTGTGCTAGAATAAATAAATACGCGACGGCTGGAGAAATCCCCAGCACGTCGCGGCAATTGTAGGCATTGTTATCAGTTCCTCGTTATAGTTTAAAAAGCCTATGTTTCTTGACAGCAATCCAAGAAAACCGATAATTTATCATCTCCAGCAATTCTTATCGATCGTAAATCTCTCTTCATTACTGGAACTTCTACTCGTTGCCTTTTACTTCAGATAGATGTCATTTGTCCTAGCTTAACTAGTTTGTGTGGGATCTCTTTTATGAAACTTTGAGGTCGGTGCACAGCTGAGAAAAATTAGTTTATCGGTAGTATTCTACCTAGTCCACCTGGAGCAGCCTTCAGTGCAGGCATTTTGTAAAAAACCATGCTGTGGAAACCAAATTTGCACAAGGGGCTCTGTCGCCCCAATTACCTCCACCTTGAACGGTAATCTTTTTTCACCAGACGTTGTTCCATATGTACACTCTTGCACTTAATGTCGTGTGCGGTGGAGATGACGCCAGCCTCATTCCCTAGCTTTTTAGGAGTTCAATGTCTTCAGAAAACCACCTGGCACAATAGCAAGAACGAATTGCTGCTTGATTCGTGCCTTTTTTGAGTCTATAAATTTGAAAATGGTGTGTCAGAGAGGAGAAGAGCGGAATCTGCGACATGGTCCTCTATAGATGTACAGTCAAGGGAGTTATCACAAGAATGCTGAGTTGTGGGTAAAAGTCTGGTCCTAGGCAGGGCTCGAATCCGCAGCTTACCCTTCCCGGGAGAGTGCGCTAACCGTTTCGCAGCAACTATCATACTACAACAAATTCAAAAAGTCAAAGAAGTAGTGCCCATGCACTTCAACACCCTTACTGCTCCGGATTGCCGCCTTTTTAGGAGTGCACGTAGAGATGGAGCATTCGATGATGGGGTGATGTTGGCCCAGGAAATGGTTTGAGTTCAAAAGAGCCGATTTAGTCCGAGAAGAAGCAAGAACACCCGGAAACTACCTTGGAGTAGCAAAAGCAAGAACGAATAAACTGGAGCATAATCACTAAATTAACTCTTGTCGGAAAAAAAAACTGATGTTCTTCTTTTGGTAAGAGAGAGGAATTTGCATCCTTATCGAAGTAATACCCCTCAAAGCGAACTGTACACCAACCTCCCTAGATCTTGGTTCTTGCCGTGCGCGAGATGTAGGGGTCCACTACTGCAGTAGCATCCCATCTTCTCGAATTCGCACGGCAGCGGGACTGGTGGGTTGCGACTCTTCAGTGCCGCCTTCATACTCTCCCGTGCTTCCGCACTGCGCGTAACCATAGACAAGTGCGCTGGCTGTCTGCGCTCTCGCTTACAGTCTTTCCCCTTTTTTTGACTGCATGTTCGCTGCGGGATTTTGGTATCGGTGCAAGTGCTGGTCTTTGAGGATAGCGTGGCTGCATATCAAATGACACCTGGGTATCACCACATAGCCTAAGCGCTATCTTAAAGGCAATACTCCTGGCAGGATAGAATTCCGCGACCCTGGGCAGGCGCTGCATAGCGGTTTCCCCGAGGAAGGTGCCCTTATAAGGGCCCTATCAAGCCACAACTTTACGTCCCAAACGCCCGCCACGCCCGCCCGCCCACAAATGGACGACCGTTCCTGACGCTCGTATTCATTCATTTGCTAAGCAAATTATGAAGCGAAGGGATTGGTATGAAGCCGTGATGCTGCATGCATACATGGGTACACATATGCAGCCGTATCTTCGGTAGCGGTGATTGGTAAGATGCCTACGGGAAACTCGTCCGAAATCGATTTACAAGTCACTGAGAACGGAGGCTTTTTCTTCGCAGGATTTTGACCGTTTCACTCCGTTCTTTCCCCACTATACAGCGCCCTACTAGCATTTTAGGCTAAGTAGGAAACCATCGTGCCAACTGCCTTTAAGGTAAGTGATGAAAGTGTCACACTTAGACAGCTGGAGACCCCCTCTTCTAGCACACCAGCATGACCGTCCTCAGTCCATGAATGCCAGTGTACAGTTTGTCTCCGAATAGGCGTTGGTACCATTCAGGAATCCCTTCTAGGGACAGCTTGGGTGGTTCCATGTTCAGGAGCTAATCTAATTGTCCTGTACACGTTCGGTACCGTTGGAGAGGATCACGTTGTATGCGCTTTTTCTTCCAATATTGCCTGAATGTTTCTTTTGTAGATCGTACATTTTAGAGCTTTATCGTCCTGTGGAGGCAGAGGTGGTGTAGTGACAAA
>MU939641.1:0-11531 GCA_036418165.1 Cooperia oncophora
AAGGTCTTTGGACCCCGATGACGATGTCCTCCCTTTTCAGGAGAATTCTGCTCCCGAGACGATCACAGAGATAGGCGAAGACCAAGATATCTTGCTGGTGGTTCCATCAACATCTGCTTTCAAAATATCTGATGGGAAACTCGTTCTATCCAAACCCTTGGACTACGAGAACTCTTCTAACTATCATGTACTCGTTGGTAACAAAAGGTATAATATTGGAATACTAAGTATATTGATTATGAGCATCGGGAGTCACCAAGCAGATGCCGAACGCGACTTAGCGTTGTGAGCTCTCAATGCTACCATTTTTGTCGCAGTTAGATTTGGTGGGGGCAGCGCGAAGCCTGCACAGGCCACCTCGCCAAGACCTGCAACTTCTTGTAACCAACGTGGCTCACTGTACCATTTCACCACTGCTTCACAAGAGTTTACAGGCCACCACAATGAGACCTGGACCTGTTGTTGGTTAACATGAATAATAAAAGGAACTAGAAAAGGCACAATATTCCCCCCCCCCACCAAGCCGAACAGCGCTCCTTGTTAGTGGCCACATAATGAATGCACAGGCGTTTGAGTTCAAATGTTGGAGGTGCAGGGGAGGAAGACGATGGCGGACAGCAGTCACGAATACGACCCCTCCCCTTCTTTTTGGGGGTTGTACGCCCTCCCTCTCGCGGCGCTTTGTCCTCTTCATCAGAATCGACGCCGTCGAGCGGAGGGGGGGGAGGGGTAACTAGCACAAGTGAAAGGGGATAGTCACGACGAAGTCAACCACACTGCTAAGAAAAGGCCAGAAAGTAAATACCCCCCCCCCTCCATCCCTCCCACCAATGAGTAAGTAACGACGCCACCCTTTTTTTTAAGCAATATCTGTGAAACGTGAAAATTACACTATGCAAATAGAATTATTTCTCAGCCTAAAACGGACCCTCCTCTCCTGGCGGCAAAATACGATGCTTGATGTGCCCTGCCTCCCAGTACTTGGTACCAATACCCAAGGATAACATTTACCTTGAGTCGAATGTCATAAACTAGTTATAATTTTCAGGACTTCACAACTGATTACCATTGAAGTAACCGGCGTCAATGACAACGATCCCGAATGCGACGCTACTACTTTCGTGGTCGATGCGTTGCCCTTCTCAACAAACATCCGTTGTAAGGACCCAGACTCTCAGGAGACAGTCAGGTTAAAGTATCGGACGACCTCAACAAAGATGAAAATTTCGGAAGACGGACTCCTGTCTGTGTCTTCTATGAATGGAACGACGACTTCAGTTGCTGTTGACGTCATTGAAGGAGAAAAGTGGGTTTTTCACTACTGAACTGTCATTTCTTTTCTTTTGTTCGACCACGATTCATCAAAAATAACAAAACAGAAACTGGAATTTTTTTCGCGAATTTTCAGCGTGGGTAGGGCCGTGGGGAAGGGGGTTTTGCGCTTCCCGGACCAATAAGAGCATGGTCCTCTCGCATTAGCTTGCTAAACGCTTTTTCGGATATCGCTTTTCAAAGGACCAAGCAGAACAAACGGATAAGTGTAGAAATGGGCGAAGACAGCCCCTCGAAGTGTCTTTTGTTGGTGTGCCCTTCCTTGTGATAAGGTAAGGGCGCAGAAGCTGGATTGGGGCTTCCGTCTATCCGCCCCACACGTTCGCCTATTCGAGAGTGCAGTGTTCACAACAGTTCGCTTGGGCCTATATGAAAACTGGCATAGTGAGAAGGAAAAGAGGTGCCCAGACGGGCAGAAAGTCGTTTTTCCGCCGAAAAGCCCATTGATAGAATTAAGTCCCAGGCGCTCCTCGCGACACGCCCCAAATAATCACTCACTTTCGATTCGGTTCTGTGCTTCATCTATCGTTTTGTTTCCTGGATGTCCATCCCAAGAAGAATGCGAAAATCTGGCACGTGCGCCTGGCGTCAGAAAAGTCCGCGAAATTAAAGTGGTCCTTTTCTAGAATTTTGGCATGGTCGTTTGATTTGCATACCACATCTTCGCGGTCAGTTTGATTTGCGATAGCCCACGACTGCGCGTCAGCAGTAGTCGAAAGTGGCCCTATTGGAGAGCAATACCGATCAAGCGTACACTTCTGCCTAAGCTTTGTCACGGACAGATCCCCTGGATACCGTAGATGCATCCTGAAGTCGCCCCGTAGTGACAGGAAGGTGCAGGGGTGGGTACTGCGCGGCGCCAGCCCGTTCTCCGCCAACTGTAGTGGAAAAACAGGGCCGAATGGGCAATTCGCAGCACAGTCATGTTCGCTGCGGATGCTGGGGCGTTTTAGGAGGGCCTATTTTGGGCGGTGCCAGCCCTTCCTCCACAATTGTGAAGGCTGGCAGAAGACTGGTGGAAAACGCGCGCCAAACCCACTCTCCTTGACGCGCCTTCATTCCGCAGCGAACAAGACTGTACGTATACTCGAGATCCCTGAGATCGGGTAGGCGGGGCTGCATTCTTCAACTTAACCTGAAGGTGTCTATGCTTCTGGTGGAATATTTCCATCTTGACACAATTGTTGTCGTGTCTCTGTCCAACACAGAACAAGAACAGTTGTCCCAGACTGGAATATTCCACGAGTAACCAGTTCCGTGCCATGTTCAAATGCCACGCCTACTCTGGCTCAGGGATAAGGAGTGTATATGGCCGTTCCCAAGCGTGCACATTCCTAGTAGCTAATCTAAACGTACCCCTTTTATTATAAGGTACGGCCTTTGGCTAGAGAAGGTTAAGATAAGCACCTTATGGATGCATGAATAAATGAAATAAATAAACAGAGGAACAGAGTAATAAACAAACAAATAGAGAGAACCATAAAAATCACTTCCAGTTCCACGAATCGGCGATCAAAGACGTTCACAGTGCGACTCATCCGAGGAACAGCTGTCGATCATGGCATTGCTTTCCCATCCAAGGAAATCTCCATGCTCGTGGCATCATCCCAACCGATTGGCACGACTCTGGGAAGGATCACAGCCGAATCGATAACCCCCTTGAAATACTATGTAGCCGGGTCATCCTCAATACAGATCGATGAGGACAGCGGAGTTGTGTCGACAAGAAGAAAAAGTGTCAGAGATGAACAGACGACTATTGTTGCTGTGTCGAAGACAGGAATCGCCACCATAAAGGTATGTTACTTTTTTAAAGACCCAGTCCACACTCATCACATGGGCGGAGACGATCCACTGTGGTGACCTCCGGGTCACTTCGGCGCCGTTTGGCTTGATGGGGGCACCAAATAGTATTCAGCAACGCTTGTTTAGGCCATCTTTGTGTGGACCTGTAAGTTCTTGTTTCTACAGTGGCTCACTTGTACTTCTTGGTAGTTACATAGCTTACAGATCGCTCCAAGGTAAAACCTGTTAGTTAATATGACTAACAAAAGGGAACGGCGGAGATACAAAATGCCCCCCCCCCCCCCCTGAAGCCGAACAGCGTCATGACGGCTCCCAGGACTCCAGGAAGAAGGAACGCGCCAACGAGGAAGGCCTAATGGTGTTGACTGTGCCCGCCCAAAAAATTAGCGTGGACCGTCATTTTAAGCCTAATCATGGTGTCAGCTTCTAATTTTCTTGTGTCTAGGTGAACATCGAAGTCATTGAAGACTCACTAGTACTACCAAAAGACTCGTTCCTTTTCGTCCCCCGATCGCTGTCAGCCGGGCAGCCACTGGGTAGAATCGATCTTGGTCGAGATGACGTTACGGTGGAATTGTTGGACCCCTACGTGTATAGTCGCGGAAAGGAATTACTGTTGAAAAAGCGATTGGATTTGGGTGACGTGAGTTGATTTTCCTTTCTTTTTTCAATCCCCTCTGGGGCCGAAAGTCATCTCTAGCAGGCTCAACCTTAATTACGTTGATTGCAGTCCTTGTTCGCTGCGGATGATAAGGCGTGTCAGGCAAGCTGACTTTGGCGTGGTGCCTTTCCTCCACCCTTTGCGGAATCCGGCAGACGACTACACTTGATGAGAAACCCACAGGCGTCACTCCAACCCAGCCCCTCCCCTGACACGCCCATCGTCCGCACCGAACAAGACGGTATAGAAAAATGTTGGAAAATTCGTGTTAATATTATTATTCCAGAGGCAGTATTACAACTGCTCAGCCACGATACGCAAGGGAAAACTTTCTTCAACTGTAACGGTAAGTTCACCGTTTTCCTTCACCCCTTGTAACTTATCATGGAAGCAACCCACGTATATTATATGGGTAGGGTCTCTTGGACAAGTGCTCGTTCCCCAATGGTACGCCCTTCCAATTTATCAACGCATAGGAAGAAGCACCATTGGGAAAGACGCAGTGCTAGAAGCGACTCCTCCCATAGAATCAGAGCGGAATGTGCATTAACTGAATTCAACAGCGTTGGCAACGCTTAGTCCTAGGAGGTGCAAATTTAGTTCTAGGAGGTGCGGATTCGTTTGAGACTTCACAGTTTTGGAAAAGCTTGCAGTTTTCCGAGTTGTTTACGATGACTGGCCTGGTACCAGACTCGGCCCAAGCTTCATAATTTTCAGAGAAAAAGCCTATCCCTCTGAACACGAAGCGCATCGTGCGTATGTGCCGATAGCACGGTGTGAATGCAGCTAGAGCGAGTCAGAGGATGCCACGTGCAGTGTGTAATGGTGTTGTTCGGTACACCTCTCGCCCCCTCCCCCTCCCCAACACCTACCTACCAATTATCCTACCCCACATTTTCCAAGCATTTTCACCCAAGATTTTCCGTCGGGGCAAGGACAAAGGAGGGGGGGCAGGCAGCCGGGGGGAGGGTATACAGTACACCAATGCAACAGGGAAGAATCACGCGAGAGCGAGCACAACTTGAGAAATTTTTTTCACAAACGCGCAGCAATATTACTCTCAAAGGCACATAACGATCCCTCTCTTCCAAAACGACCACCGTCCCCCTTCACCCAGCAGAAAAGTCTAACCCCCCCCCTTAATTTGTTCACACACGGTGCTGTACCATGTATGCTGGTAACGGCAGCTGGTACTCACAATATTATGAGCCATTGAAGAATATGTAACATGCCAGAGCATTAAATGTTTAGAGAATCATGAAGAAGTAGGGGGGGGGACGTCTGGCCACTTTTTCCTGAGCAGAGTAGCCCAGGTGATCAGAAGCGAGGAAGCTTCGCTTGGCCTTCTACGGACAATATACCACAGGGCCAAGCAAAGTAGGCCTTCTACCATTCTGGGTTGAAGGCGCTGTAAGGGCAGAATGGGGCCTAATGTACCCTTCTTACTAGCGCAGTCCTACTTCTTCCCTCTTTTCCTTCCGAAGCTTTTCCGTCCGGGATTGACGACGTAATAATCTATTCCTCTGTCTAATTGGAACGAAAATGCGAACAAATGAGCAAGGCAGACTGATGGGCCTGGCTCCGCCCATTGCATCAGCATGAACTGTGCCTTCGAGTGATGGGGAACCTTGCAAGTTTTTGTGTAAACCAAATATCCCTGAGATTCCATGAGTAATGCAATAGTCATGAAGAAACAATAACTGAACGACATTTCAGATTTACATACTCCGATCCACACATAATGTAACTCATCAAGAGCACAGTCGTCTGGAATACTGGATTCGTGAAAATGCCCCATATGGGAGTGTAGTTGGACGAGCACCGATTTCCACAAGAGGTAGGAATTCCTTTTACTCTGTCTTCTATCTTAAACCCATCCATGAACATGTTCACCATGACCAAAGGTGATGGAAATCGGGTTATTTTGCACGAAGATCTGCCACAAGTGGTCTCAGCTTGACAAATGGCTGTCCAGTTCCGGTGGAGGACACAGTGCTGAATGGACCAATGTTCACATTTGCAGGTCCAGCCACATACTCAATCGCCGGCGACATTGGGTTATCAATTGATCACAAAACCGGTATGATCACGACAGCTACCATTTTCGATCATGAAGAGGTCGGTATTAGAGATAATAAAGCTGAATGGAGCAGTTCGGCGACGGGGGACATTTTGCACATTCGCTGCTTCACTAACAATTCACTCTGATGAAACCTTTGAGCAACTTGTGAAAACTAGAGCGAGCTCGTCCCCATGCAAAAAAACCTATCAGCTCTTGTAACTCAAGAAGCGGCTTCGATGTCGATAGAAGTAAACAAGCTGTCAAATACCCCTTCAGTTCGCGCAACTTTTGCCCCAAGCGGAATATTTCATACAATTCTTGGAGGATAGCTGTAAGATTAGCCTATTTTCAGAGACAGCTGCATAGTTTCAAGTTGAAATCGACATTCCAATCGGGAGAGTACGTTGAACAAGAAGCTATCTTGGTGATCGATGACAGAAATACAACATCGACCATTTTCCAATGAAATCTAAACCATCGACATCGCAGAAGATACGCAAAATTGGCCCTGAAATCCTGCGACTAAAAATGGACGGAGCCAGATTTTAGTAAGAGATATTACTCTAGATAGAGCATTACCACACGCAATCATATGGGCGGAGTCAGACCTTATGTGCGCTTCTGCTATCCATACAGCAACATAGTATAGACGAGCAAATGATAGAGCACTAAAGTGCGGCGCACCAACTCAGCATAATTGATGGCACTGGTTACTCCTGCGCCCAACTCCGCCATCACGATTCAGCCGGATTGTGTCTTTGAAACAATCCAGATGGCAGCCAAAAAATTTTTTTCGCTGCGTACCAGTTTAAAAAAGACATAATGTTGCAGACAACGCTTTCCATCTGTCGATAAGTGAAGGCAACGAACTAGGCAAGTTTGAAGTGGACACCGAAGGAAGACTTATGGTATAATTTCACATTATTTTTGTTGTTATTGAGCTTTGTCATTATTGTTGAGCTACAATAGTGATTACTGTGGAGCTGATTTCAGATTGCTGGTCAACTGGATCGAAGCGATGCCAACAATCGCCTGTTTATCGACTGATGACGCATTGCTCCAATCCTTGGAGCTGAGCTTATCTTCCTTACTAAATGAAGCAGTCCCCGCGCGTCGGCCCCAGTGCAAATGAAGCCACCCCAAAGGGCGGGGTCAGGTCATAATAATTGTCGTTACTCTCCTCTCTCTCAGAAAATTGAAATAAGAAGCAGATCTATGAAGAGCGGCCACTTGAGCACACCTACTGATCTCACTTTTCTTCTTATCCATTCTCGTAAGTCTAGATTCCTTCAAAGATCTTACAAATCTGCCAGTTCGAACTCGAATACGTGGCTCCTTCCGGAATGAAATCAACGGCAAGCACTGAGATGAATGAGGCTAGCGCAAGGGCTCTCAGCTCCCACTCATCCATTATTCATACCACACAATCGAATGCGCTTGTGTTCGTGAACAGTAACATGAACGTTCAACGAACAATCTGATCGCGTGGTTTGAATCATCCACGGAATTCTTGTGAAGAAAACGTCACGAATGAAAGTAATTGGTAATTTTGCTTTTAAATTCAAGACACATTCACACTGACAAAGGGTGATTTTGGGGCTCCTAATAGGACTCCATTGATGAAAGTTGGATTGAAGACCAGTCTCCGGCGGTGCTGACATGAAATGCTCCGTGCATATGGTAACTAAACAGGTTCGCACAAGCAGTATACCGCTTTCGATACACGAACCAGCGAGATGAAGTACTGAGAAGCGCGTGACCTTTCACCCTTTAAGGTTTTAAACTACGCTGATAACGACCTACACGCTATTTCTGCACGTATTTCGTGCAGCGTCGTAGACGAAAGCAGTGGAACCCGTACTGAGGTTTGTACTGTCAGTTTCATCTATGATTCAACCGAATTTCTTTTTGTATCTTCCTTCACTGGAGGTCACTTATCATATACTGAGTCGTGACTAAACCTACTATCCATAAAACTTGATCGCGGAAATCGTCTTTATGTGAAGAAAAGAGTGGACAAAACCGTTGGACTTGAATGTACGGTAGAACCTAGAAATCGGAGCAACTCCAGAGATTGTGATCCGCACTTCTAGCCCAAAGACGAGGATCTAGCCACTGGTTATCCGAGCAAATTTCCCTTCAGAAGCCACAAGTTGACTGCTACAAGCAAGTGATCGCACCTTTTTCCTTACAACACCCCTCTCTTACTGTATTAGGGCAGGAGCGCATATGTGAGGAAGGCGCAATGGTTTGTAGTTTCCGCTCATACAACCATCGCAGAATGCACTTTCAGCAAACAGTGCATTCGCTAGATTAGTCAAACTAGCCAGTATTGATTATTATGCTGTGAGATCGAGATTAGACACCAGAGATTTTGAAGTGTACTAGTAACCCATGACTTTGCAGGAAGAATCAAAGCTATCGATCCAGACGAAGGCCAAAACGCTGCCGGTACACTATCGCATAATCCCGGAATCACTACCACGAGCTGAGTTTATCATCGACGCAGTCCGTGGAGATTTAATGGTGAGTGGTTAAAGGGCAAAAGCTCCCTGTCCCTTTCAAAGTCTTCTTCTCTCGAAGAACCGCTCGTAAAGAGGCAGAAATACGAGAAACTGCTGGGGTATTTTGTTGACGGGAAACCGAAGCTGTTCCGGTTTCCGATTTTCATTTTGCCCAGTCGGGTTGCGCCTACTCATTTGTCATTGGTGAGATCTGTGCTAAATATTGGTCAAAGTGAACTATTTTCAGGTCAATAAACCGCTAGATTTCGAGAAAGTACGCAACTACACATTTACTATGTAGCTGCCATGGATTACGGTATACCACAACTGCAGTCCGTGCAGCAAGTCAATCAGGTTCATTGCTGAGCTTAATGACCATGCACGCTGTCCTGCGAAACAGCCAACTTCAATTGAAATGATGAGGTAGAGTTAGTATAGTCACCGTCAGTGGGGAGTTAGTCAAATGAACTACTTACACGTCAGGGTATGAACCGTAAAGCAGTGACTAGAAAAATTACGAAAAGGAAGAAAAGAATTAATAATTCAGATTTCCAAAAAGGAGAATGCAAAAAGTTACATTTGGTCGCGACTGAAGGTGCAACAAAAAAGTTAAAATTCAAAGGTCAGTGCTGCGGTTGATTGGGGCGTACCAGAAGGCGAGTTTTGACATGCCACTCCATTTCGCTGAGAGCTGTGATACGAGCAAGCGAACAACACCCAAGCTCCACAACTGAAAGAAGAGCTATTGGCGGCAAACCCAGCCTCACTGAATGGTGAAAAAAAAACTAGAATATTTGTGGAAAAGGGAGTATTTAGGCTAGTTTTACGAATAGGAAAGGGGAGGGGTTGTGATTTGTAGACGGTATTTTCGATAGTTTAGGAAGATCGTTTCTTACAAATATACCAAAAGGAGGGTTGTAGAAGGGATTTTAGAGGGTGGAAGGGGTCGTCTTTGACAGATATTCCCCTCCCTCACCCCAGCGGCAGGAAGCGGTCTGGTTTAGGACGTGTTTGAGGGAAAATACCACGAGAAGTACGGAAGGTGAGGACTTGGTTCCCAGGAAATTCATGAGCAATGGTTTTTCTGAGCCATCTGGAAGTAACAGTAGCTAAATATTTCTAAATCTGACGCTGCTGATTATAACCACTGTTTAGGTAGCAGCTCGTGGCACGTCTATTCTTCGATTCGAGGTTGATGACGCAGATTGTGTTAGTTACACTTTGCCATTATTTCCTCGTTTCCTTGGAGAATTCCTCTATCAAGACATTTGAAATCACATTCCACGATAGCCGGATAGGTGGAGACTCACAACCCTTGTGCAACCACTCATTGGCGCGTCCCTTTTCCAAAGATGGAGAAGAGAAGCGGTGGGCCAATAAGGAAAGCCCATTAGTTATGAGTCATCGCCTATTTCTCCGCCATCCGTTTATCGTGGAATGTACGGTTGATAGAGAAAAAAATTTTCTGAGCTCTGTTCAGGCAATTTCAATTTTCAGGTAGAAAATGCAGCAAGCGTTTTCGCAGTTGAAGACGGATACGGTGTGTTTGACGTCACCCCGATGAGTGGAGAGCTCTATGTGAGCTCACCACTAGACTTCGAATACCGGCCTCTGTACAATATTACCGTATCCGCACGGAATATCGCTGGAGGACCGACGAGTTACAGGTAAGGACGGGGTCAAGTTATGGTGCGGTCGTCTCTGCGCGTAGGGTCGCGCTGAGCTGGGCGCTCGGGCCAGATGGTCGAGCAGTAGATTGTTTTGTGAGATGGAGGGGGCAAAGGGTTTCTATCGCCTCCGACAGTGCACTAGTTCCATCGACATGTACGAATTTTAGGTCTGTTCTCGTCCACGTGAAAGATAGCAACGACGAACGTCCACGATTTATCGGTGGAACTCCAGTGCAATTTTCTGTCTATGAAAATTTGCCAGGACCTTTTCCTGCAGTGATCGGCAGCACAATATCTGAGGTGAGAAGAGAATAAAATCATGGTCCGAGAAACCTAAAGGCACAGTCTACGATGATCAAAAGTGTGGAGTCACTTGGATAATTCCAAGTAATGCGACTCGTTGGAGTCGCGAAGTATGAACGGGCCCCATTTTCGCTACAAAAAGGTATTAAATTTTTATTTCAGGACTTGGATGATGGCGAAAACGGACTTATAGCTTACAGCATTATCAAAGGGAATGCTACACTCTTCTCAATCAATTCAGCGTCCGGTACGCGCTCTCAACTTTTACAAAATCTATTTTTGAGCCGCAGTTCTTCGACTACCTGAGGGGAGGGGAAGGGACTGGGCATTTGGAAGAACTTTCGGGATTAACCCCTTAGAATTCTCCCTCGGGTCACTTCTTGTGGAGAATTCCTCAACCTAAGGGGCTGCCCTAAGGGAGGCGGTTGCGCGGGGGGCATTGTTTTAGCAGGGAATTCGATATGCCCTAGTAACCCCTCTGATCAGAGAAAAACGAGAGATCAGTTTCCTCCTGCGGTTTCCTCTAGTAAACTAAAGACTTTAGGGGAACTCCTTGTACTTGGTCCACTGGATCGCGAGGACTGCGCAGAACACTTCCTAACCGTACAAGCAATCGATTCCGGACTACCGAGACTCTCTTCCACAGCCGACATCAAGGTAGGCGTTCCTATTGACTATTCTTCTCTAGCCGTTCTAATTACTAACTGCAGTAACTACAGTAATTACTTCAGATCACAGTAATCGATGACAATGACAACGAACCGGTTTTCGATCAGCCGTATTATTCCGTTCATGTGCGTGAGAACACCAAAATCGGTCAAAAGGTCTTACAAATTAGAGCTCGCGACAAGGACCAGGGACAGAATGCGGTTATTAGGTTCGTTCCGCGCCCCGTTCTTTGTCCCAGTTTATCGTCACGACCACCACAAAAGCCATACTTCAGGTACTCGCTGCAGGAAAACAGTCCATTTTCGATCGATAAAGGCACTGGGGATATCCGAGTCTCCAAAGCGGTGGATCGGGAGGTGATCAACGAGTATAGACTGACAATTCAAGCGACAGATTCAGGAAGGTACGCCAACTATACAACGGTATATCTCCCGTGTGATTTCGGGTTCGTTGAAGCCGAAGCCACATGCGAGTACAATTACCAGTCTCCGCCCACTTGTCTATCGCGGACTATGTCTCTAATC
>MU939642.1:0-23920 GCA_036418165.1 Cooperia oncophora
CGCGATGACCAGATGGGCGGGGACTCACACCCATCGCCTCTACTTATAACGTGCTCTCTCCCCTCTAAGAATGCGTTCATACTTCGCGAATCAATCCATTCATTCGTGCGATTTGAGAAACTGCTGGCCACGCTCCACCGCTAACAGTTGGACCACTGCAGATACTAATTCAGTCACAGTCAAGATAAAGTTTATATCACAATTTTCAGCGCTCCAGCGTGGAGCGCGATCTGTCGCAGTCGCGCGAGTCGCGAAGTATGAACGCGGCCTACTACAATAAAGAGGGGGGCGTCATTGAGGAAGGCGCAACCGATTGATGTGCCCGCCCATATGATTAAAGCGGAGTGTGTCTCCAACTGTGGAACAGAGAGCAATTTATAGTCCTACCATAAAATTCAGATGGATATCAACGATGAATAGAACATCGTTGCGTGAGGACACATCCGAAGAGGTTTTCCAGTTTGCGGCAACATCATCGAAGGCTGACTCTTACATAACCTACTCAATATTGAGCGGTAATGACGGCTCTTTCGATATCGATCCACTTTCGGGGAAACTATCGATCAGGTGATTTCTTATTACTTATAGGATTACGCTCAAATGCTATTTCCATAGAAAGCAGTCAGTTGCGTTCACAGTGTTGTCTACCGGGCGTGACATCACAGGCCGCACGCGACCGCATCGCACCCTAATGACAATGGTGCATTAATCGGTCACTTTATACTATCCCTAATTTTAGACGTACTCTGGACCGAGAAAGTCGACCATCTTATCGATTGTGGCTCGCCGCCACCGATTCGGATAGCCCACCAAAATTATCGATCACATCGATCGATATTATCTTGGAGGATGTGAACGACAACAGCCCAATATTTGAAAAGGTACCGTCTCCTCAAATAGTACCACTTAGACAACGTAACCGAGATTGGTGCGTGCACCAGCGTTGCGGCAGGGCTTTCAAACAGTGGGGCCGCTGCGCGACCGCGCGCGTCCCACGCCTGCGAAGCTCAAGTGTAACATGCTCCAGCAAGTGTAACATTAAGGTAAATGAGTGAACTTCAGGTAATCTACTCGATGAAGATCATGGAGAATTCGGACCCCAAGCAACATTTATGCGTCCATGCAACAGACCGAGACCAGGGCGATAATGCCAACATCTCCTACTCGATTACAAGAGGTGAGCGAGTAAAACCACTCAGAGGCACAATCCACGCTAATCGTGTGGACGGAGACAACCAACCTTCTCCTCTTCCGTCTCTCCTTCTTAGACGGTTGAAAGGAGAGGAACGTAGATCAGAAAGGCAAAATAATTGGTTGTTTCCGCCCATACGAAAAGCCTACAATCTGTAGAGTTGTACAATACATCTTAAGCTAGAGACGCAGAGGAGATGAATCTGCGGGAATCACACACTCCATACCCCAGAGATAGGGTGGGCGTGGCTGCGTGCTTCACTTGAATGTTGGCGGCGGCTGTGGCTTCTGTTGGGATAGCGCGGCTGGGACAATTGTAATCATGACTTCATCCAAAATAATACAGGATGACAGTTGTCTTCAAATGCGATATCCCATGAAAAACGAGTTTTACGCCATGCTCAAATGAGGGTAACATGCTTCGGCCCGTCTCGCATATTTGTGATATGAATGATATGTAACGCCTCTTCAAACAGACCCAATAAAACCTTTCAAGGAACTCCCTGAAATCCTTTTGCGATCGGATCGAGAAATGCCGGCTGTATTCGCTCACGGAGTGTTTGGACAGGGAATCGATATCCGAGTTAATCGATTAGTCATATCGGCTCAGATGCAGCGGACGAACGCGCACCACAGCACCGAGCTAATCGTTGAGAGGTAATTTCGCCGCACGTTTTTTTTGACGCGATAACGGTGAGGGAAACATGGCAAGTCACGCAACTCCGTAACTACCCTGCATCTCATATTGTGCGCCAGTGCCTCAAAGGCAGTGACTATATCGTTGGGGGTGGGGCGATTGTGCCGCCAACGGCTATTGGGTGGGAGGGATAAATGGGGTGTGGCTGAACGCCTTCTCGCAGCCCTTCCACCAATGACAATGGCAACAAACGCCCGCCTCCAGCAATCGTGCTCACTGTCTTTATAGAAGCTTTTCCGTCTAGAAATGATTATAGTGACGCGATTTTTTCAGGTGAAAGTGCTCGATGAAGACGATAAAGTGCACCAAAGTTTTCTCATCTAAAAAAAAAAAGAAAAAAAAAGTATTTCATGCTGAAGTTCTTGAGGATTTGGAGGTGAGCGTCGTCATTTGCAATAGCCTCTGAGAGATCCCATCCAGTGCGTTGGAATACAAGGCAGTGCTGCCTTGATGTCTTGCTTCCTTAGATGGGGCGAATAGGGTAGCCCGCATAGCGACCGCACGCGTCGCAGGATTTCTAACCCCATGATTCAAGTTGACGGGATAAGCTCACATAGTGGAATACTTGCCTGTGCATCGTACAAAGGGATAAAAAAAAGCTTAATCCTTTGGTGTGGATCAAAGTTCTGTCTCGGTGGGAATACGCCACGCAACTCGACTTCCATCCACCTTATTGAATGATGGGCAAAGCCCCAGCACGCATGCGGTAGTTCTGCGGTCTCATTCTTGCGGTGGCCCGGAAGACGGTCAAGACATTCGTGATTTGTCGCTCTGTTGCGCGCGGCGACGGGAGCGGCGTTTCCGTAATTGTGCCCTTAGCCTCTCTACTGGAGCGCCAGATTTGAGAACAACTACGGTATCGTGGACCTTTGTAGCTATTTTTTTTTCTCATACAATGCCTACTGTCCTCAACTACGACCAGGAAACATCGCATTTGGCGGGCGCGACGTCGAACACGACGCCCACGCAGGCGAAGATCACGATTGTATTGTCACTGCCAATATGGAGGCTACCGTTTCCAGCTCCCTAGGCGAGCGACCAACCGGGCCCTAAGACAGGGAAAGTTTAGACGGCTTGAACGAGTTTTCCGGTTGGCGGGATTTGGATCCTCGACCGGCGCATGCAGTACGAAGCAGCCAACATGGCACTCTGACATCGTCACCCATCCATTTAACATCATATTTTAACGCAAAACTTAACCCCTATTAAGGTGGGCTCACCAGTCCTCATAATATCCGCTTCGGACCCTGATGGCTCTGGCAATCACACATTTTCGATCGATAACGAGACAACCACACCGTTTTCTATCGATCCACACACCGGACAAATCTACCTTCGACAGCCGCTGGACCGGGAAAAGGTACGCTAATTGGGTACCCTTCTTTGTGCAGTTACCAGTCATTTGTCCACGGTTACATTTCAGACCATCGTCGTCAGAACTTTCGAGTACGTTGTTTTTTAGTGACGGAAGATTGGCAGTAAGCAGACGGTGCTGCAAATCAGTGTTACTTGAGTCATGATATGCGGCGCTGTTATTCGAGAATAAAGCAATATGTGTTTGTTCTTTACTGACCTGGCAGGTATTGCTTGCCGCGATGCGTGCCACTGGCGGCGTTCAGAGTTCGCGAGTCATCGATTTATACGTCGACAACGATTTGGATACTTATTGATCGATCTTTACAAGTGCCAGCAGGATCGACGAATGTCCTTCCAAGCATTACTGATAATGCCACGGATGTAGTGATTTAGATACGTACTGATCAGGTGGCGATACATCGCGAACTCTGAACGCGACTCAAAGGCACATTCTGCGGTGATCTGAAGATGGGCGGAGACTCACAGCCATTGTACATCTCTCATTGGTGCGCCCCTGCTACTGGTACGGTAACGACGATGGGGACACCAATGAAGGAAGCGCAATGACTGTGAGTCTCCACCCAGTTCTCCGCTCATCCGATCATCGTGGAATGCGCCTGCAACTAGAGAGCCCTTCGCACGATAACATTGCGGTTCTTTTCCTAGGCCAATCAGACGCTTGGGAGAGTATTGGCCAAAGATGCAGATGAAGGCGAGAATGGCATTGTACACTACCGTGTTCACCGTGATGTACCGTACACTTCAATCGATACTGTCACTGGTGAATTGAAACTGTTAGCACTACCAGAAAAAGGTATTACCAAGGTAAGTTATGTTTAGCCTTGGAGTGCGCCATGCATTCTTTTTCTTCTAAAAAAACTATGGCGCGCCCTGGAATCATCGACAAGGTCAGCAAAGTTCCTACTGGGTATCAGCTCTTGGTTAAAGACAGTCCGCTGCATGGAATGTGGGCGGAGATTCACAGTCGAGGCTTCCTCATTAGCGCAGTTTTCCTCTCTTGGAATGAATCGCGCCAGTGAGGAGGACATAACATGAGTCTCCACCTATCCGTTTATCGCGGAATCTCTCTTGTATCCAACGTGACTGAACCGTCGACTGATAAACGTACAGCAGCGCCTGTAACTAGTGAGCTTAGAGTTCTGTAAATAAAGGACTAGACACGCTTCCAGATTACTGTAACGGCTCAAGACAATGGCGTGCCAGCAATGTTCTCGTCAGTGCATGTGGTTCTGGTGCGGGCTACGGAGCATCAAGGTACCTGTGAATTGGCCGTGAATAAGGATACCCGTATAGGAACGAAGCTCGGAAA
Source organism: Cooperia oncophora (assembly GCA_036418165.1). Classification (NCBI taxonomy): domain Eukaryota; kingdom Metazoa; phylum Nematoda; class Chromadorea; order Rhabditida; family Trichostrongylidae; genus Cooperia; species Cooperia oncophora. The sequence goes on from MU939642.1 coordinate 4,575, forward strand.
CATTGAAGAGTACTGTACTTTTATGACTGGAAGAAAGGTAAGACTACTGGTTTCTTTTGTGAAATGGTAAAGGGAGACAGAATAAAAATTTAAATATTGAAGTATAAACTAATATCACAAATAAACTGCCCAATTAGTGGGCGAGGCCAGTTGTGGCGGAGCCGGCCGTGTTGATACATATTTATTTATTTATTTATTTATTTATTTATTTATTTATTTATTTATTTATTATATGCACTCCTAGGTGCGCTACATTCCTTGATACCATAATGAGGTCGGAACCAAAATGCAGAAAGATGAAAAAAAAAGAAAAAAATACAAACATTTAGCCATCCATCAGCTAAAACATTACCGTGACCTCAATCTAACTTATGGCGCATATAGGAGACATTTAGCGGTCACAGGGGTAATAAGTTAACGAGTTCAATGTGAAACTAGAAAAAGTCGCAGTAAATAGTCATAAATACAATTTCAAAGCAGCAAATGTAGTAAATAGGGGGGGGGCTTCAATTACACGGCCCCATAGATTCTCTGTGAGGGCAATTCGACAAATTCTGCGAGCCGAACGGCATTACACATTCAAGGCCTCCGGTCAAATGGAAGATAATTGCGAATATAATATAAATGTAGCGGTAGTGAAGTCTCTATAGAACAGACAAGGCTGACGAAATATTTTGAAGGCGCGCGCGTCGCGAAGCTTCTAGAATCGCCATGAAAAAATGGTATTTGCTCGAAAAATAGCGACGCCAGTTAGTCAGCGTGGAAGTGCTAGAGAACGCCAAGCTTTTTGGACCACTTATGGAGCAGCCATTTTGGTTCAAAAGTGGCCCACGTTTCGGCAACTGCGGCGCCGACACAGATACTTCGAATCTTATTGATTGTTAGGTTCGAATACATATATCCAAGGCACTGGAGCTAATAATAGAATTTCAGGCAATACGGAGATTCTTCTCGGATGAATCGCTCTTAACGATTAACTCAGAAGGAGAAGTTATTACCAGTGGAGAGGTTCACAAGGATGCTGACGTGAGACTTATTTGTGAACTGGAGGATGGCGAGGCAACCGTACACCCCGTACGATTGGAATTGAGCCAGGGAAACGCCAATTCGCCGCATTTCGAGAGTAAAATGTAAGTTTTCAAGAGCACCCTTTTTCTCCGCAATTTAATTACGACATCTTCAGTTTCCGTTTTGCTGTCCCAGAAGATGCGGAATATGGTGACGCGGTGGGCGTAACCTATGCAAAGGATTCTGATGCGGGTCTCGCAGGGAAACTACGCTACCATATCGACGCACCTGATTTGCCGTTTCATATACTTTCGAATGGGACTCTAGTAGTCTCTGGACCCTTGGACTATGAAGCTCAGCGACGATACGTCTTCAACGTGACTGCCACAGATCAGGGACAGCCACCGCGGAACGGTAAGTTATTCTAAGTCACTTTTTTCATCGACGACGAGCCTATGCACACGCGATTGTCGGCCGCCACGCGACCGCACGCTGCTGATGGCACCGCCCACCATAGAAAGTTGGGAAGCTCCATGGGGCTCAAAACAATTTGGCGCTGTTAGGCTTGATGTGGGCACCAAATGTACTTGGCGAAGCCTGCGCAGGCCACTTCGTGAAGATCTGCAATTTGCAAGTAACCAAAAAGGCTCACTTATACCATCTCCAGTTAACTGCAAAATACCCTCCGAAGCCGAAACCGCGCCAAAAACTTGGCTTTAAATTCCGTGAGAAAACTGGGCCAGCACTAACTAACTCTCAGGAGTGTGGTTTAGACTGGGATGAGGCTCAAGGTCAAAGCAACAGGAAGACTTATCAGGGCACGTCGTACGTGTACATGTACGGGCGTTCCCAAGGGGAGGGGGGGGGGATGTAGAGGGAACTGTATTTGCCCACCAGGAGGAAAGTCGTATTTGACTGGAAAAAAATTCTGATTGTTGATTTTACTTCATTTCACCATATACCTCCCCCACCCATTTTGATTTGATGGCGTAAACTACTGTTTCAGATAGTTAATCGGAGGGCGGTCCTGCACTTATTCCCGCAATTTTTCTCCACGAAAAGGTTGGTGAGAGGGAAGGCACGCTGAAAAAGGGAGGGGTACGTACCAGGGGCGGAATTTCTAGGGACGGGTCGTGTTTAGTGAGTTCGTGTTTCTCCCCAACTCCAGAAGGTGCCCTGAGACTAGTCAACTTCAATTTTGTTCAGTCGTAGACTACAAGCTCAGGTCTGACCATGAATTTAATATGCCTAGTCATCCTGGCGCTTTGACTGACGTCATCCCTTTTCGCGTTAACTCGTTCGGATGGGTCAGCTCAGAAGAGCTTCTATACCAGCACCTAAACGATCTAAGGTGTCACAGTAGCCAAGCCGAACTATTCACGGGGTGCAGAGCGTCTTGAAGTATTTTTCGCAAGTTGCCGCATTTGGATTTCCTGACCCATCACGAACGAGTTAACGCGGAAAAGCTCCAATCATTTGATTTCAGCTACTACCCAAGTCGTGATTGACCTTCTGGACATTGACGACAATCCACCGGTTATCGAAAGCGCTGAGCTAACTTACGCGGTGAGTTACTTTGAGTACTGTATAACATCCCACTTTTACTACATCTTCAACGCACATTCCACGCCGTTTCTATGGGCGGAGACCGTCCGGACCGTCATGCAATCCTCATTGCTGCACCATCCCTAAGGCAATGAAAAGGAGGGGTTCAGCGACTGACCATCTCCGTCCATAAGATCAGAGAGAAGCGCACTTCCAAGATGTAGGTATTCAAGGAAATGTGAGAAGCGATACAGTGCATCGCATGGGCGGAGACAGTTAGCCGTTGTGCTTTCCTCATTGGTGTACCCTTACTAAGGCGATAGAGAGAAGGGACACGGAAAACAAGTGCACGGTAATCTGTGGAACGTTTTAGGTAACAACTATTGACGAGACGATTTGCCCCAGCGTCATGGACGTCGACACTCCACTAAACGATCTTCAATACTTCGTCTCAACACCTCTGGATACGATCACTACCGACAACTGCATTTCCATCCCCAGCGATGTTCCACCAGTTATTGATTGGACAGTCAGCGATAAGAGCCAATCGATAACGGTCAAAGTCGTATTGATCGACATGATACCGAAGGACACGAACATTCAAGACGAGAACGTGACGATAAGCGAAAGTGCTATGGCTGGAACTATCGTGTCATCATATGCGACGGAAATCTTTGCTGAGAGGAATGATCAATTATCGATTGATGCGAAAGACGTTAGAGTGACCGGTGATAGAGGAACCAGCGATAATCAGATGATAATATATGCAAAATCCAAAGTTTGGACGAGTTCTGAGAAGGTCAGTTCGAAGATCAGATCTCTTTGCTTTTTTCATGCTGTCACACTCCATATCCCAAAAATTGAAGGGGCGTGGCTTCGTACTTCACACAGGATGCGTAAGGCATCTCCGTTTGAAGAGTGGCATGCTTTTTTGGGTTGGGAAGAGGCATGATTACAGTGACCCCCAAAACGAAGATATCCCACTAAAAGCGCAGCCGCCGTCCCGTTTGAATGAAGTACACAGCCACGCCCCTCCCATCTCTGGGTATAGAGTGCACTGTAAATTTATTTGAACGCCATTCTACGAGAGAGTAGGGTCAGAGGGCGTGGCTGTGTGCGGTCGCGTAGCGGTGTTCGGCGTATTTGTAGGGTCAGAGGGCGTGGCTGTGTGCGGTCGCGTAGCGGTGTTCGGCGTATTTAACCTGTGTTTGCCATCTGATTGGTACGCTATACGCCACCGCACGCGAACATACCTGTTCATTTCCCTACGATTGATATTCGCTATGTTGACTTTCGAGCGATTGCAATCTCAATTCTAAGACGGGCGCTGTTCGGCTCAGAGGGGGCACTTCGCACTTTCGCTGATTTTTCAGTAATTCATGCTAACTTACACGTCCCAGCAGGCAGTGCACGTCGGCAGTGATCGATGGGAACCAACAAAATACCCCCACCAAGCCGAACTGCCCCCCAAAACCTTTACTTTCGCGAAGCATACTTAAAATCGCCGCGCCATTGCATGCGGATGCGCCTGCTAATTATTTGACCAGATTTAGATAGGCGGAAGAAACATTTTTTGTAGGTCGTGAGGATTCAACATATGCATTGACGATAGCTGAATTATTCTCTGATTTCAATGCGCGATGAAAACAGCAGGCATATCTGCGTGCGGTTGCGCAGCGGTTTGGGGTGGGGGCCTGTGTGCGCTCGGTAACGATATCCTAGTGGTCTGGGGGCGCGTGTTAAGGCCTATAGTTGACTCACTTGAGGGCCAACATTCTTAACGCGAACCTTTGCAATGTACCTAAACGCGACCTACCGCCCACACGCGCACCGTGCGCATGACCTATCTCAATAGCTGAAACTACCACGCTCTGAAAAGGCTGGAAAAGTCTATTTCAGAGCGTTGTAAACAGTCAGTAGAGATCCTGTTTCTTCCACTTTTTGAAATTCTATGATTTCAGTTCCAAGCTGCAAGTGGCCGCTTCACAAATTGCCCCAGCGCCAGTGTTCTCGAATACCGCTTACGCTTTCAACATCTCCGAAAACACGCCCATCGATACCGTAATCCACGACTTTTCTATGTCCGTACCAACCGATTGTCTTCTAGCAATCGTCGACGGTGATTCAGAAAAGGTTAGATAGAAACGTGTGCTTATTCATCCCATTTCATGATTAAAGGCTTGGAATGGGAGGATGGGCGGAGACACATGACCATTGTGCCTTCCTCATTGGTGTGCTCTTCGTGCTCTTCATTTTATGACTGTAGAAAAGGAGAAGCGCGTCAGTGGGGAAAGCACAGCGGTTGTGGATCTCCGCCCAACTGATTATCGCGGAAAGTGTCTACTATGAAATCTCTTTAGGCATTCTGTTTCCTGAAAGCCAGCACACTGGCCGTATGTGGACACTTCAGGAGGACACACTACATGCTGGTGGCTGAGGTAATCGAATCGATGTTGAAAATTATCAGAACTAGAAATTGTCAGAACTATGTATAATACATCAGAGGAAAAATTTATCCGGACTTCATTACAGATGCTATTTGATTTAGGTACTATGCGGCAACAGAACGAGGTCTCGAAGTGAAATAGACATCACGGTAGTCCCAGCGGAACCAGTGGATTATCCTATTGTGGGATTTCCTGATGGAAAATGTATCAGCGGTTGCGATCGCTCAACTGCCCAGTACCCATGGACAAAAATTGACGTATCGTATCGCGGACAGGCGGCTTAGAGAGGTATGGGTATGTGACAAGAGAATCGTAATTTCGCGCGTTGGACGCACGTCCGCGTGCGACGTCGCGCCGCAAGTGACGATGCCGTTTCAGGCCATAGATGCGACAATAGGCGATTATAGAGCTCGAAAACTGACATAAATGCCTACATCATAGCCACGTGAAATCGGCTGCGCAACTCATCGATAGGCTGAACAACAGCTAAGAAAACGCCGCTTCCATCGCGCGCGCGCGGAGCGCGGATACATTCTCTCGCCGTATTACCGAAGCTTATGGCGCATACTTTGGCCTTTAGGGCAAAAAATATAAAAATCAACAAAAAAAGTCCAGGATAAAACAGAGATGTAAACACGCCTAAGCAGTTGTTATGATACGACTGGAGATAATGCTCCAGTACTGACAACAAGTAATGTGCGTTATGATTGTTTTTTTACCTACCAAAAGAGCATTATTTGTAAGGCGTTGTTCGGCCTTGGAGGCGACACCTCACACTTTAGCAGACTGAGAGACCAGCACGGCGTGACGTCTTGCAGCATGCATGCAACATTTCGCAAATAGAACCCCCAATCTTGACACCTCACCAACTTCCGAGTTTCCGGTTCATGTAAAAACCCACTCATGGGGCGCGCAATTGAGAGAAACGGGCCAAAATTGTCGGCCGCTGTACGGCCTTGAGGGGTGTCTGCCACTCTCGCGAGCTTCTCTTTTCCTAGCTTCACGGCAACTAACAGTTTAACTTTGGTGCAGACCTGTTTATCTCCTGTGGCTGCTGCACAAGTGATTTATTTATTTATTTATTTATTTATCATGCACACACGGGTGCGCTACATTATGAGCGAAACAGATAAGTTACAAAACAAATCGACACAAAGAAAAATAACCAGAACATCAACAAACTTGGCAACACAAATACTCACAAGCGGAGACCGTCCAGACCCTAAACTTTCAAAAATCTTGAATGCCCACAATAGTCGGTATGTCAACTTCCTTAAGTTTCCTCTTAAAAACCAAGGTACTTGCGCCTTCTGCAGCTCCTGATGGCCAGCGACTGAAGCCACCGTTGCCTCCACGAAAAAAATGAATTGAAAACTTTGGATCCGCTGCCAGTCCGCCTAAGTGGAGGCACCTAAGTTAGCGGTTGTAATGACAGTGAAGCAGTCCCATGTTAGGGACTTTAGGTTCCTAACCAAGCCGAATAGCGTCGTTTGAAGGTCACTTCGAAATGTGAAATATCCACCTGCCTCCACTGCAATTGTCACCGGGACTACACCAGCCTGCAATCTCAATTCAGTCTCAAGTTGTGGGACGGCGCTGCCTAAAGCTGAAGGCTAGATTAGAACGCGGTTCGAACATGGGTAGCCAAAAAAACGGAACGTTGTGTTGCATTGGAGTGAATTTGCTTTTAGATATTCACCGTATCCAACGAAGGAATGCTGATGTCTCTGCGACCGTTGAATCATACCATTCGAAGTGTCTATGATGTTCCAGTAATTGCACAGCCGGAAAATGGACGGCCATCAACACAACGTGTAGTGGTGAGTTCATAAACTCCACAGCCAGGAAGATGAGAGGGCGTGGCTACGTACTTCGTTCTAGCATGGCTTAAGATGAGCTCTTTCTGAGACATCTTAATTTGACACAACTGTTATCTCCTGGTCTTGGAGACAAACAGTGCTTAACACTTTGTCCTTAAAACGTAATGCTCACCACAGAGCGATTGCCACACGTTTGAATGGTGTGCGCAGCCACGCCCTTCGTATTTCCGGGATATGGAGTGTGTCTCTGAACACGTGTTTGTTTCGCGACATTGAAGCACCCTTGTTTTGGTCGCTTTCGAGTGCCCTTCTTTGGGAACCTTAGCTTTTGCGGATCGCGCAGCTCCTGGGGCATCGATGAATCAATTGTCGTTGCGCCATGCATTCGCATCCCAGTAAGTAAGGGAACTGGGATACTGAGACGTGTTTTAGATCTATACAAGGGCTAAGTTAGTCTATGAGACAGCTCTATGAAATATCTACAGCTTCCTGGGGATCGATAAACCAATACTGGGGCTATCGATAGCAACACGGTAACACAGTGAAGCTACAAGTGTAAAGCAGGGCACTTAACTTTACAAATCCTGACTGCAAAGAAAAGTGATTCTTCACCTTAATGGCTCACTCCGTGGTAATCGGATGGGCGGAGACACACACCATCAAACCCCTTGGTGCATCACAGTGAGGTGAATACGAGAAGGCGCCAATGAAGTAGGCATAATGACTGTGAGTCTCCGCCTATCGCTTATCACAGATATTCAGTAAATGCTGTCCTACTACAGTCCATTTTCCAGAAACGGATGTCACCGATCTGCGTGATTAGTACATCATTTATGCTCATAGTTTTCAAAACGTGGGCGGAGCTTGAGAAGTAACATTCCCTTAATTTGATCCAAAAGCGTTATGATAAGCAATCTTGGTCCAAATCGTCCGATTTGCTGGCGTAAAGGACAGGCAATAGACAGCAAGTCACTTACTTGAAACATGTTTTACAGCCAGGACCATGAGCGGAGCTCACGTCCATTGTACCAATCTCATTGGTGCGCCCCTCCAGCCTACCGTATCAGAAGGAAAGACGCACCAATGAAAAAAGGGATGAAGCCTGTAAGTCTCCGCCCTTTCCTTCGCCCATTACCTCATGCGGACTTGTATATCTATGAGTAGGAGCGAAGTGTGACGAAGAGGGTGGAGAAGCGAATGACTATTAATAGAACTCTTCTTTCCAGAATTTATCGGCAGTTTACAGGTTGCATGCGATGCTGCACATTGAAATGCCAGTTCATTCCTCGACATTTGAACGCAACCGTTGGTGCTAGCCGGTAGATCAGGAGAAATCGACCTTAACCCAAGGACTTTCGGCTCCAAGTCAGAATGCGCTCCAAAAGACAATGAGCTGTTTGAGGTAAGTCTTGCTCTAAACTGAGCTCTTGAAACAATGAACATCAACATCAACAGTTTAAAGCTTCCGTTGTAGATGTTAGCCGACTGCCATATCACTGTAAAACAGCCTATCGATCCCACGGGTATAAAAGCCACGATCAACGGTGCTGATAGCGATATCGAACTTTAAAGACATATTACAAATGTCGCACCGGGCCTGCGAAGCAATCATCATTGCCTTAAGTGGGTCCTCTTACGCAGCACCTGCAGGCAGTTGCCGATTTCCTTAAATGAACTTCAGCGCTCATATTTCGGGACCTGGTAAGCCTGGGGCGCTGAATTTCGCCACCTACTCAGCTAAAGCTCATCCCTTTTCCAGACCTTCTATCCATTGGCAGTCGACATCGGCGCTGCAGAGCATCGTAACACCCTATCGCTTGCTGTTGTGGATCGCAACCGCCGAGTAATCGCCGCAGACGATTCGCGGGATATCTTGCGCAGTTTCTTCCAAAAAGACGACTTTCCGCATACACTCCTTCAGTCAATGAAGACGTCCTTATGTGATGACTATGTGTGCAGTAATGGAGGTAAATGTCGCCAGATGATCTCACTGCACAATGGAAGCACGTCCTTCTATGGATCGGAGTCCATCTGGAGTATTCCAAATGGAGTTCTCACAACGAGGTAAGAAAATGTGCCCAATGGTAAGATCGGCGCGCCAAGAACTTCCTAGTTGCGGCGCGGACGCCGAGAAAAGCCTTATTGGGGCTGAGATCAGGGCCCGTTATCGTTGTGATAAATCACAACCGGGAGGGGAATCGTATTTGGCCCAAATGTTTCGAGTTAGTGATTTTTTCTTGTTTCTTTGTTGCCCCTTAGACGGACGCTTCAAGGGGAGGTCCGTATTGCGTCGTTGTTAGAAGAAAAGGGGTGTATGCAGGCCCATCGTTTGTAGGATCTCAACAAAGGCGAAGGGGTCCGTACTTTGGTCGCCGGGAGAGGGTAGTCGTATTATGTCTCGCCGGCTTTCCCGTTACACATGTCGATTTATCTCCTCCCCACCGCCCTTCCCCGCTCGACAGGTTCGGAGGAGGACAGAGCCAGAAGGGCAGAGGAGCCGGGGGGATCGTACCCAACTCCCAAAAAAAGCAGGAGGTCGCAGCAGTCGACAAAAACGGCCCAACCAATTGATGATTGCCCTGCCCAGAGGCATTGCAAGCGGGATCACGTGCCGGCATACACATCAGGACTCTAAAGTAACAGCTTGCGTATACTTTAATGTAGCATCTCTTGATTTTTCCCTTTGGTATTATCGATACGAAAACATCACGAAAACATACGATGTTTTTCCCTCGAAGGTCCAAATAATCAATGCATAAGCAACTAAGCCCTCGGGGAAACTTTGCTTCTTCCCGCGGTCAACTAGCTAGGAACTAGCTCTGTTCTTCGCTTAACGGGAGTGGGGTGGTCTTGAACTACCCCGCTAACAACAATCCGTGCAGTAGTAGAAATGGGATATTTCAGATGTAAATGTGCATTCGGCTACGGTGGTGAGTTCTGTGATGAAGTGAATCGATGCGATGGAGCCACTTGTCCTGATGGGCAATGTTCAATGAACGGGAAAATGCGTGAAGGACTGTGAGAAATCCTGCACAAAGTAGGTTTCTGCGGCGGAATGTTACGGTCATTCTTTTGGACTCGCATGGTCCGTTGTTTAGAATGCAATAGTTCTGTTTCCAACCTAGATGCCTTCATTGAAGCTGCCAGTTAATCGGCACTGGCCGATAGGCATAATAGCCAGTCACGACTACCTATTGACTCTTGACTCCGATATAGTGAATCTGCCCCTAATACAACCCACTGCGGCCTCACTTCAAGAATTCATTTCTCACTTCTTGGAGATCTAAAACAGATAGTGAGTGCTTCACCGCGGCCCCCCGCTCCCTCCCACCTTTTTGAGCACGCGAAGAACCCCGAAAGATGGTGGTTGGGGACTCTCCAACAGGGGGGTCGTATTTGGTATCCGGGAGAAGGGGGTGTCGTATTTGAACTGAGAAAAATTTGTTTTGATAATTGATTTTTCTCGCCTTCACGGACGTGGTGAAGGGGGGGGGTCGTACTTGCTTTCTGGCTTTCTGCGAGAGGTGGTTGACTTCTCAGTGATTGTCGCTGTTTCATGTGTAGTATATCCTCCCCTTCCACCGCTCAACCAGGCACATTGTTGGGGAATCCCCAATAGGGGAGGGGTCGTATTTGGGCTTGGGAAATTTATTTTGATAGTTGATTTTTCTCGCTTCACGGACGTTGTAAAGGGGGGGAGGGGGTCCGCTGCTCAGTCATTTTCGTAGGGGCGTCGTATTTCGTTTTGGATCGTTGCAGAAGTGGTGATTGACTTGGGGATGATTTTCCTGGGGTCACGACGCTACTTATCATGTCCCCTCCCCCCCTCCGCACGACTCGGCTCGCTTCCGATGTAAGGACAGAAGAGGGCGGGGGAGCGGGGGAGGGGCTCGTACCAACTCCCAAAAAAAGAAGGGGTCGTTAACAGGACTCAAACTGAAATCCCAACCATTGATAGTGTCCTGCGCCTCGACAGCTCGATGAGCGAGGAGCGGCAGGGCATTGAGGGGGGGGGGGGGTCGTACTAACACCAAAAAAAAAGGGGGCGTGTATGGACTCAAACACTGTGTTCTAGCAGCGGAAGAAACTCTAGCTTCAGTTGCCAGGCACACATATAGAAACACATTCCGCATCTTCAAGAGGGGCTCGGAATGAGAAGAGGCACAACCGGTGATATTCTCCGCCCCCCCCCCCCTCACCCCACCTTACAATGAACCTGCGAACAGTGCCTTAACAAGAAGGGTTATCTGGAGTGGCCCTTTCGACTATTTACAGTATCATTACAGTGGAGTGTGCCTTGCCGGAATATGCGAATGTCTGGCTGGTTTCGCTGGTGTCGACTGTTCCATGCGAGTCTTTGGAAGTAACGAACGGAAACAAAAGAAACGACCAGCCGAACTAAAGAAGGCATCGAAGAAGCGTAAGACATCGTGCTCAGAGATGAACTGCGGAGATGGTGTGTGCCATACGGAGGGTGGACGAGCGATTTGTCACTGTGTCGGTGGCTTTCAGGCCTGTCGAACTGCTGCAACAGGTACGTCCTACGCGGCCTCTAACTACTCCGCATCCCCACTCAGATATTTCTCTTTTGCAGCAGAACAAGCCATTTCAATGACCTCAGGATCTATCACTCTTATGCCAACTGAACAACTACGAAAAATCCTTAGCAATGGCACATCATCTCCAGCCGCCGCTGGAATTCTGTAACAACAGCCGATCGATAGAGATCGATTTTCGTACACGGAAAGCGCACGGAACAATAGTGGCTCTGTCCTACGAAGGACAATTCGCCGTTATTGACGTAATGTTTCTGGCCCTACTACTCAGCTACTTGTTTACATAGTCAGTGGTACGTTACCGCGTATTCGACAGCTACCGTACACCCGTAGAAATCACGCTCGGCAGTCAACCAGTGGGCGACGGCAGATGGCATCGAGTTGTGCTCGAACTCAGTGAGGATAGGAAAACGGTAAATGTTACTTGTAATTAGCGTAATTAGCGCGTTCAAAAGGAATCAGTGCTCTTTAAACCCTCCTCGGCGCTGTTCGGACTGGGAGGGGCACTAGTTCTTCTAGTTTACTAACTCATTTTCACCAGTTCCTTTTGCTAGTTCAAGTTAACTAACAGGTAAACTCTTGTAAAGCTGCGAATTGGTACAAGGGAGCCACTTCGGTGAAAATAATGCGCAGGGCTTCACAAGGTAATCTGTAGGCTTTCTGAGTGCCAGTTGGTGCCCCACCAAACCGAACTGCGCCCTGTTCTCTGAGTGAAGCGATCCCCATGGGACGCGTGCGGTTGCGTGGCGGATAGTGGACCTTAGGCACAAGCTTCAAGTTCTCAAGCCGCTTTAGGCCAAGGGGACAGAGGTGTGGAAGAAAACACGGCTATGAGAGCAAAGGTTGCGCAGCCGCTTCCTTCCCGCTCATCTCAGGTCTACGCGCAAATGAGGTGACCGCTACACAGCCGCACGCCTTACTTCTACGTAATCAGTTCAGAAAGTGCTGACAGCTTCAGCAAAACTCGAAATTACTGTGCACCCAGCTTTCCTGGCTTTCAAAAATGTCGCTGCTAAAATTATTGGACACCCAGTTATAGGACTCCACAGTTGGTAACCTCCTAATTGTTGCAGATCACATTCAAAGTGGACGGAATTCGGCAAGCAGGCGTTGTCTCGAATAGCGCTGCCGTCGATTATCTCAGCCGACTTGAAGCGTATTCAGCTTGGAATCAATGGCCTACGAGGGTAAGTAGAGTTGGTTTGTTTTCTATTGGTCTTCGCAGGTAACCATCGACCGAAGGAACCCCATATGCGATAATCCGACCCATTATTGACCGAACGGATCGCGGACCCTCCACTAGCACCTCATTTCCGCGCCATATGTAGGGTCTGAAGACAGACCATCTGAGGGTCATCACAGACCAGTCAAGTCTTAGCCATCTGCGGAGTTCAATTTATCAACTGACGTAATAAAAGTATGATAAGTATCACGTCAAGATATCGGTTATGATGGAGTTATCACATCACGATATCACAGGGTATCATCAGATATCATCAACATTATCCTTAAACTATCAACATCGCATGTCATCTGTTACGCTTCCAATTGGGGGGGGGGGGGGGGGCGGGGGGGGCTCCGGGGGGGGGGGGGGGGGGGGGGGGGGGGGGGGGGGGGGGGGGGGGGGGGGGGGGGGGGGGGGGGGGGGGGGGGGGGGGGGGGGGGGGGGGGGGGGGGGGGGGGATCTGTAACCCTGTAAAGTACAGAGAGTACAGGTTAGAGCGCTGGCGACCGTTGCGTAGAATGTAGGCCACAATCTTTTCCTGACTATGAATGACCCTTCTGTCACGCCGTCTTTTCTACTCCCGCTATTTCGTAGCTTGAAGACGCACTATTATCACTACTGATCACATTATTACTTCGTTACATCTGTATGATTATTACAGGCAATTTTCCGGTTGTCTGCGCCGGTTCGTTGTTAATGGAGAACTCCAATCCCTGGATGACGACGAGAAATATTCTAGCGAGGTGTGACGCGTTTCTTTTTTCTTCTTGTCTTTGTTCAAGGGCATAAGGCAGATAACTTGGTTCTTCCTCAAAAATAGTAAGCGGGTGGCCACATAGTGACAGGATGTCGAAAAAGCGAAGTTAAACGGCCAAAAACCTGCAAAAAGCCTTTGTTGTGCACGGCGCTGGACGAGCATTTTTGGACGATTTTCCCCTTGGCATCGTGCTGACAACCTCTTTGAGAGGTGCGACTGCACGTATATATTCATATATCCATGTTAAAAATGCTTCACATCAATGTATTCATAAATGACAGCAACTAACAGTACAGCGTTTGATGCCGACTTCACGCCATTTTACTGGCGGGCCGGTTGCAGTAGGGCGCTCTAGGTAAGCAGGACTTGCGACTTTGATTACGCGCCAATAACGGTGTCGGTTTTTCGGGAAAGGCGCCTACCAAGCGCTGCTAGGAGCACAACATTCTTTCGTGCTAGGCGTATCGGCCTTTTACGCTTTGTCGACTTATCGTGCCATTTGCCTTTAATTGAATTCGCTTCCGTTTTTATTTCCTGTGTCTGATTTCAGTTCTTCACAAAAACTGTGAGCGGTGACGTGACGGTTGGATGTTCTTTCGGCACCGCCCACCTGGCATTGCTCCAAAAACCTGGAGTTCTTGCATCTCTGCTCTGTGTGGCGGTGTTTGCCATCGCCGCTTCGGTGGTGATAGCTGTTGCGAGTTGTCAGGACGCCGCGAAAACGCCGAATGAGATCAGCTTGGCAGCGACTGAAGCGTTTTGCTGGCTGAGACTCTTGGCCTGTGATCAGGACAGCATCGTACGAGTGGAAGTGGTGGAGGTACGACCCCCCCCTTTGTATCTCCCCACATTTTCGTCCAAGTTTCTCACCCAGAAATTTTGCTGCCTAGCGGATGGGGGAGGGAGGGAGTACATAGCACACATGAACAGGCAAGATCACAGAAAAGCCAAAAATCGGAAGAAATTTTTCCCAACGCAGCAAATTTCTCTCAAACGCATTCTTCTTCCTCTCCCAACGACCAAACACGACCCCCCCCAGCGAAAAGTGCAGACCTCCCCTAACGAAGATGTGGTACCCTGTGGATGATGGCCGAAATAAGCTGGGCTGATGAAGCGGCCAGTTCACCTTAGAAAAATCTTAAAGAGCCAAGGCTACTCCAGGAAATCGACGCCTATGGCAATGCCGAGAAACCACGGCCGACCACCTTTGGACACATTAATCGGGCTATGACGACATCTTTGGAAGGGCCTATCTACGCCTCAGCAGACGGCTACGAAACGCCTCTTCATCTGGTAAGTTTGTTTATTACGGGAGGGGAGGGTAGCGGGGGGGGGGGGGAGAATGGGAATGGGTTCAACCATTTATGTTCGTGGAGTATCCCCGACACTAGCCATTCCGAAAAAGTATACAAATTTGGTATTTTTATTTTCACAAAGCAATAGGAAGACATTACGCCGCAGGAATCGGGCACTGGTTGAAATGGGAGCCTTGCAGCAAGCGACCCCTCGCAGGGGGACGTCGCTGGGCAAAGTTCCTGGCTTAGAATCTGAGTCCCTCCCATCTCCCCCCCCACTTATCCTCTTCACTGGTACAGTTCGCCTCCCATTTTAGGGCTGCATCTCACTGACTCTTTCCAACTTCCTACCACCTTTCCCATTTTGTTTTTTCTTGCCAACGAGGGGGTGGGAAGGAAGGGGGGTGGGGTATCACCAAGCAACTACCAAATCACAAACAACAGTAGCCTGTATGCGACTTAGTGCCTGGCGAACCTCCACTTAATAACTCGGGGGAAGAGAGGAATGAGGGGGTGGGCTGTGAGAGAAACACTTATCAGGCCAGATACGACCCCTTCCTTGTCTAAAAGCGGCAAGTGGGTACGACTCTTAGCCTAGGGGAGTCTCTCAACGATGCGGATAGCGCGCGCAACAGGAGAAATCAACTGGCCGAAAAAATATTCATTTCAAACGAACACGACCCCGAGCATACACGACGCGTTCCCTCCTGGAGCTCCCAAACGTATCACGTGCCCTGACCACCTTACGTCGTGTCTGCTCGTCCGCCTCCTCTCACCGAGATAGTGATTTCATTCGTCATCGATCTCTCGCATGAAAGGAATTTGGATCCACTTCGAAAACCGCTGTCTAGGTGAGAGGAAGCAGACGAACAGACATGACGTTGTCACTCATCCAAAATTATCTTCGTCTTCCGGAACGTTGTCCTAGACTGGAATAGTGACATATTACTCATCCTCCTTACATAAATATAACCCCACCTATTGAAGGCGGACATATGGCAGCTGGCTGGTCCTTTTTATGACCCCGTCTTCATACCACCGGACAAATTATGTGATGCCATGATTATACTTCAGTTGAGAGAAATATTTACAGAGAAAACAACCGCGCAAGGCGAAGCCAGCCACGAAACCCCCGAGAACCGTTGCGGATGTCGTTCTGGCTGTTCGACCGTAAGTTGCGCCACTCTCAAGATAGACCCCAAAATCGATATATTGATTGCTTGCAGCTCTTCATCAGACAAAGATCATTACCAAGGCACGCCGGTGAACCTTGGTGAGTACCTTACCCGTACCCTTGTGAAACAGTAAATTACTGAATTTCAGGATACTGATCGAGGACCACTACCACCACCACCACGGGGAATGTACAGAAATATAGCGTATTTTTTAAAAATCATAAACTAGCTTAGAATCGGATTTCATGACGTCATTGAGCTTTATGATTCCTTTGCTATTACTGAATTAACTATGAGTATGGGTAGATCTCTTTCATCGATCAATAATTATTGTTATGTACGTTGTAGTTTTGATATAGTGCAGGACGTGCCAATTGTCTAGTCTACTTAAAACCTTTATCGTTCCAGAAATAAAGTTATTTATTTTTGAGTGGATTTTCAACACTATTTTCTGATTCCAATGTGTCATGAGGGACTGAAAGCGGAAGGCGGAGTAGCAGAAACTGCGCGTGGTCCCTTGAGCAGATCCCGGATCGCACCTGCCGTCCCGACCAAGCCTTTCATCCCTTCGGGGCCGGCAGATTGGTATAAGACTAGTCTAGAAGGCCAAGCCGCATGCCACCACGGATTTGGCGCGATGTGGAGTGCGTGGCGCATCCTAATAGTTCCCCTCAAAGGAAGCTCTTGATAAAACCCCTACCACAAACTTCCTTCCATCTTGCAAACTAGTCCAAAATTTAGCGCTCGAGCAGCAGAATAGTGTTGGAATGAATTCCCTCTAGATCGAGCACGACCCTATCCTCCTCCAAAGACCGTTGCGACTAAATACATCTCCCCTCCCTGGCCCCTCCCTGATGGGATCATCCAACGATGTGCGCTGTGCCCCGTAGGCTCAGAAAGGAGTTCTCGTTCATCCTGATTCATGATCGCTTCTTTTCCTCTATCAAAATACCCCTTTTTACCGCAATAGCCCCATCTCCAACAATCCTCCACTACAAAAACACTCGAAATTACCACGTGAACGATTACGCGAAAAGCTGTCAGGCAAGAAAGCAAACTTTGAAGTATCTCAGGCAAACATTCCACACGAAAAACCACAGCCCACCCTCCTCCTTCCTCGCCCCCCCACCCCTCCCTGAAAAGTTTGCCGTACATTCGATTATATTTCGTCATCCTGGAATCATAAAGCCATTTCGTGGTTGGGAGACCCGCAATGCGGCGACGGAGGGTGGTTACCAATGGTAGCGCGTTTCCGGTGTTCGTCCATCAGGACTTAATCAGTCGCCGTGCTGGATTAGAAATGCTGTAATACGTCGAGCGAATTATCTAAGAGGGTAGCCGGTCTCTCCGTCGCTACATGGATTTCCAATCCATATCTCAGTAACGGAGGCGGGGCTGCGTACACTATCTTCTGAACACAGCTAGTATGCGTCTATCTGCGAATAGTTCCACTCACACTGTCCTATGCTGAACAAGTACATGACTACGACTACTCCAGAATGACAATATCCCACGAAATACGCAGCCTCCGCAACGTTCAAATGAAATACGCAGCCACGCCCTTCCCGCCTTCAGGATATGGAATGCACCTGGTAGTACGTCCTCAGAGCTGAATCAATCATTTCTCCGCCTCATAATAACAAGACCACTAAAGCTGCAGTCGAACCGTCCCCGGCCCCTCCAAGCTGAAATAAAGGCGTGATTCACACAAATAGCCATAGTAAACCCCTACAAATCTCACCCCCGCTGAAACAGAAAATCACATCCTTTGTTTATGTACGCGCCCTTTTTCCAGAACAGCGACCTTTCCGCTCTTCTGCCTGCTCCTCAAGTCTTTGCAATTGTTACGGTAGGTACGTCACAGCGGAAAATCTCCAGCATCGAAGTCGTATTTACGTCGATGGAGGGGGGAGGTTCGAACCCACCACTATGAAAATTTTTTCGGTTGTTGACTTCTGTTTGTTTTTCCAGTTTCCAGTGCCCTTAGATACCGCCCCTCCGGCCGATGACAGTTTCTTGAGGGTGTATTTGGGAAATTCTGAGAGAACAACCCCAGAAACTTCCCAGAAAGCTGGAGTTGGGATAATACGGGAAGAAGATTGGTGCTAGGATAAGCTGATGTGGAGGGGCGCAGTGGGATCAGACGGGGCATTATTGAAAGGGGCAAGCCGGGTCGGTTTCTCAAAATATTTCTCAAGGGTGAAACCTGCCCTGACAAGATAATCGAGGAAAGCCTTGAGTTGGCGGAAGTGCTCACTAGCAAGACCTATTATGGATTCCTCTGAAACCTGATATGGGCTCCTGCTAACAAACGCGCGTTTAATAGCTCACTCTTAGAGGTATTGATCTTCAGAATAATGGCTCGGGGTTCCTTCACAGTGCTTGCATTCGAGGACAGGTTGCAATTCGCCTTAGGAGGGGTATTTTGCACTTTCGCTGGTTCTTTTACCAGTTTATGCTATTAAACACTTTACAACTTCGCTGAGGCACAAACTCTCCTGAAGCTGAGAAGTGGTATGAACCACTTGGGTTACAGGAATTCGGCAGGCTCTTCACAAGGTGCGGACTACACTCGAGTTGACAAGCTGCCTGTTACCCCCACCGAGCCAAATAAGTCCTACTATGCTTTCCTACTCTTCACGGATAAAATACCAGCGGACGCAAAACTGCCATTACCTCACACCTGAACCATCACCGCCCACTTGACAAAAAAAACTTGTCAAAAAAGTCCCAAAGCACATTGAACTCGTCCACATCGTGGGCGGGGCTCCCTTACTTTGTTGGCACACGTATCGATGTCCACCTATGGGCACCCTCTTCGCGCAGGTTCTGTAGTGTGGTGAGTACACGGTGGCTAATCGGCAGCCGTGTGAACTGTTTGCTCAGTTGGGGTGATGGGGTGGGGGCGGTGGTAGATTTTCGAGTTGACGAGGGGAGAGAGGGAACATAGCGCGGCTAGTGCAGTGTCCTCTGCTAGGCCTGTTGATGCTGCTGCTGGTGGTTCGATTGCGTTCGCGTCGCATTATCCATACACCTCCACTTCTTGTACATTCCATTCATTCCTTCATGAAAAACCAGTTTCTCACGTCATTTCGTTGTTTCAACTGTAGATTGTATTATGACGTCATTGGTACTTCTTTTACTACGTGAGGCAGGATGAGGATGAGGCAAACCAGCCAGTTTTTGAGCTCATTCTTCAAACATTCTGGGAAACCTGTAGGAGTGTTGCCACCTTATTACGTGAGCTATCCGAAGGTCAGGGCAGCCGTGGGCTGAGGAAGGAGCGGGTAGGGTACAGAATTGTTGTGCAGAACCCAGCAGGGGGTCGAATTTTAGCCTGAGAAATTTATTGCGAGAGTTGCGAGGGAATTTCTTGTAACTGGTGATTTTTCTTCATCTCATGTACGCCCCCTCACCCGCTCAAAGGCAGTTTTTCTTGGGAACGTTAGTTAAGTTTCCCAGAAAAGTGTGAGGGAACTGGAAGGATCTGGGAGAAAGGTGGGTAGGCCATGGGAGGA
>MU939646.1:832-11950 GCA_036418165.1 Cooperia oncophora
CATTTTGTTGAAACCCGTCCATAACTGCCGCTCGTAAATTTCTCTGAAGCTATTAAAAAGAACGAGCTTCGCTCACACTCGAAAGGAGTCTAAATCGCTCCAAGTTGAGACGCGTAATTCAAAAGGAACTAGCGAAAGCGCAAAATGCCCTCCCAGGCCGGACTGCGCTTGATAGTTTCAATTCCTCCAGCGCCTTCAGTTCTACTCACAAATTCGAATGAACAGTGTTAAAAATCGAACAAGGATAAAACAATGGGAATTGATCAGCTCCTCTTTGGGATGCGCCACGCATTCTAATTTCATTCGATATCGTAATGCCCTTGGAATACGTTCTGGCCTATCAGTGACTGTCCTATTGGGTTTGGTGGGGACAGCAAATGGTACTCAATGAAGCCCGTACTGAACAGCATGTGAAGAACTGTAAATTCTTGCGACCACTGCTTGGTTTGCTTGTACTACATTCGCAGTTTCACAAGAGTTCACAGTTCTCTCCAAAATGAGACTAGCGAAAGGGCAAAATGCTACATCCAAGCCGAACAGCTTCACAATACCCCCAGGACGTACTGATTAGCGCATTTATCCTCCCAGGTTGACCCCTGGAGAGAGCAGCGCCACTTGTTGCCATCTACACCACTTTCGTCCTACCTACACAATAACTACCAGTACCTAAACTTCCTGTGATCCCTGAGACGGGGAGGCGTGGCATTCGATCATGCGCAGAACTAGTTACTCGTGCAATGGATTTTCAGCTTGAGACAGCTGTCATCTTGTTATGTGTTGAACAGAGACGTGACCACATTTGGGTCAAAATGAAAATATCTCTCCAAAAGCATAGCCACCACGACGTTTAGTTGAAGTACGCAGCCACGCCTACCTCATTTCAGGGATTTCGAGTGTAAATAAGTGAGTGCTGACTTATTAAAGGCAATTTAAGGGTTGGCTACACCACTGTCTATGTCGACATCATCGATGTGAACGATAATGCGCCCACGTTTGCGACACGAGAATTGGAAACGAAATGGAGTGGTGAGAATAATTAACTAATCAAGTAATACAATTAGAAGACTATTAAAATTTATAATTACCCTGATGGTAAAAAAATTTTTGAGTTCTATTCGTTATTCACAGTAACGGGCACCAAATACCCTTTGTTACCACATTCTTTACAATTTAATTCATCTAAAGGAGATCGGGGTTTTCTCCAGCTGTATGTATACCTACCTGGTCGAGGTTTCGGCCCCAATAATATCTTGGTCAGCTAAGCTTGGATTATGCATCCGCCTGAAGCGCCAAACAGTTGGTTTTGACGTTAGCGCTCACAGCACAGTGCAGGTGTTGGTTGTGCCAAATAAACACAGGGTATTTTAGCTATTAGTATGTTGATTCAGTTTTTGGCATTACTGGCCGTCTAGGTCCAGGCTGACAGGACGATACAGATCAGGTGTCAGGAACGTACAGGGGGCCGGATTTTTGTAGAAAAACCTAGTCTGAAGTCAAGGAGTGGGGCGAGGGATGGGCAAGGAGTCGGCCAATAATGAATATTTTTCGGCAGAACTATCACAAGAATGCTGAGTTATGGGCAAAAGTCGGACCACGGACAGCAGTTACTGAACAATAACAGCTTGAAAATTTCGCAAAACTTTTCGGAATGAAGGTTTTGGTTCAATAGCACATCGGGCAAATAGTCTAACCTTTCTGCAACGTGGTGAAAAAATGAGAAATATGGAGTATCTCTAGACGGTGTTATGTTTTATTTATGTTTATTATGTATCGTACGCTATTATAATATATCACACGCATGGTTTTTATGGGGTTTTATCTTGAGTTTTTATCTCGTCACCATTTGATTTTATTTGCATGGGGAATCGTTGTACCAGCTGCTTCATTAAGGAACGAACGCTTCTGGGTCGATTTTCGCACTTGAATGCACGCGATTTGCGGATCGCTCGGTAAGAAGGAAGAATCCCACCATAAGTATTCCCTGGACACGGAATCGGTTAATAGCACTTTCCTCATAGACGGAATCGAATCTATTGCCAAAGTAAGCTATGCATGTTAACGAGGGGCTGGTGTTTCAATGGTTACTCGTGATGAAGTGAAAGCAGAAAAATTCTAGAATAAAATTTATTTTTCAGTGTTCCCTCATAATTCAATACACGCTCTTGGACTCGGGAACTACTTTTCTATTTGCCATATTTTCCTCTCATCTTTCAAAATGTGCGTTAATTGCGCCATCAGCTCTGCACTGCGTCAAAAAAACGCTTGTCTACACTTTTGTCTATGCGGAGACACAAGACAGTCACACCACTGTCATTTTTCTCGATTTTCTTTTTCATCCTCTTTCAAAATATTTCTTCCACATTCTCAATTTCCTCCTCATTTTTTCATAATTTTTTTATTAAGGCATCATTTTCTCAACATCAGTATCATTCTCATACTTCCACCAGGATAAATTAGAATAACCTCGAGGATAACAAAGTTATTTAGCAGGTTAATCAGGGCACATCTTAGCCCTGGGCGCGAATAAAAAAAAAAAACTTCTTTTTGAAAGTACGAGCCCCCCTCAAATCCCGATCGGACTAGATAGGCACCCTTTTCGCATTCCTGCAGCATACCTATTCTTGCGCAACTTTCCCTAATGCCTCCTCTCGCTTTTCCGGGAGTTCCTAAATTTTGTTTCCAGGTTTTTCCCCAAATTGTTTCTGTCGAGCGCCGAAAGGCGAAGGAAGGGGTAATATAGGCACCTGTTCGAATCATAGGAGGGGGAGGGTATATAGCACCAGTAGAATGGGGGAAACTGAGAAAACCGAAAAAAGCAACGCGGCAAGTTTCTCTCGAAGGCAGATACGACCCCCTCTCTCATCCAACGACGAGCTTATACGACCCATGCGAGACCAAGTACGACTTCCCGCTGGGGATTCCCCAGCTTAGGACGTCCTCTGATTGAAATGATTCCTTCGTCACTGCTGAATTACCCCGACACCGAGAATACTTTCAACGGCCCTTGTACAGTTCTTCTAGTAATTGACAGTCATTTCTGCTTTTTGATGAGATGAGTGCCATATATGGCGCTTTTGAGGTTTGGTAGTGTGCTCGCCTGATTGGTCTTTGAATTCCTTTGCACATGATCTCATGTGCAGGTGTGTTTGACCTTACTCAGGAACCCTGACCTCACCCACTTGTAGCGCCCGCCCATGGCGCATGAATCGACCCTGTCGGTCTTCAAACAAACAGTAGAAGAGCAAACAACGCAAACGTGTTATTGTTTCTGCGCATTGTTGACAGCAGCGCATGAAAACTAGGGAGGCAAGGATACGGCTGAGCTGGAAAGAGCATGAAATGGCAGAGCTTGGCGTACTGCTGAGAAAACCCAACTTGTTAAGTCTTCACAGGGACACTCAGATTAGAGCTTATGGTCAACTTGTTCCGTAAATGGACGGGACGGGGAGGATCGGTTGTCGCCTAACCAAACCTAGAAACCATCCGGAATGGTCTATTTGGTCCCTTGCTTTGCTTGGCTGGAGCGGCTTTTCTGACTTGTACGTCGGCTAGTCCCGTAAGCCATGGTTTGGGCAAAGGACTGGCGCATTCCGAAAACGCCAAGACATTCGTCTTAACGTTACGAAGAGTACTGTTTTCTTTATCCCTTCACGGAAATAATGTACCCCGTAAATAATCTAGTCAGGCGGAAAAAATTCGACATTTAAGGGCAAAATAACGAGGAAAGGCACGAGCGGTTGCGTAACGCACCTCTAAGAGCCGCATGTGTGTTCCCAATTAGCCCTGTTATTTGGAGGACCCAGCAGATGGTCAAAATACCCCTTCAAGCTTTTTAATTGAAAATTGGTGGCAACCAGGGCATTTTCTGTAGTGGGAAAGATTTTTGCAAAAGACGAGCATCCAAATCTTTTCCTTTGGTACTTCCTATCTTCCTCACTTTTCCCAACTTCCCACCATTCCTTTCCGCTTTTTCAGAAAGACTCACATTTTTCCAGAACATTTTTAACTTCTCCCCATAAACTGCAATCGAGCGGGAAGACGGGGGAGACCACCAAACAGCCACTAATTTCAGCTGTCGGAAGTAGTAAATAGTTGTATAGGACTTAGGAATTTGCTGAGTTGCCAACTACGGGGAAGGGAAATCGACGACCCAACCCCGTCCCCTCCTCTCCCCTAGTCGGAACCTCCCCACGTTGTGAATAGCGCACGTGTGAAACAAGAAGAATCAACAATCAAATATTTTCTGCAGGCCTAACACGACCCCAGCATCCTTTCTTCAGCAACCAAATAGGGCCCCTACGCTAGGGATTCCCCAGCGTACGACGTGCCCTGGAGCTAATCCTTTAGTTCAGGCTTCTGGTCTTGGATGGAATAAAAAGCACAGCTCTAAAAACCACCACAACCCTGGGACCTCATTCCTTTGTTGTAACTTTGTTCAGAACGATTTGTACTTCTAACAGCTGCACAGCGGAGATTCGACAAGGGCTGTCCAAGCAGAAGGTAAGCCTCCCAGCGCTTAAATTGGAAAAGACGCCGACTGGCTTGGAATTATAACATTTCCCTCCGAGTTCCTGGAATCAAGGCTCTTGGGGAATTTCCAAATCAAATTTTCCACGGCATGTTAGCGTCGTTGACCTTGGCAAATGGCGCTTGGGTTTGTGTCGCGCGTAGCGATCGTCAACGATCCTTGTCATACGATTCGTTCCATTCACCTAACGTGTCACTTTGATGTCCGCCGACAATTTTGCGCAGAAAAACCACGCTTGTATGGATAGCCGTTGACAAATGGGAAGGAATCAGATAAATCAATGAAAAGGAAACGAATTGAGGAACTAATGGGTGATTTCCTTGCTAGTATAACCGGGCAAGTCGTAGGTGGGGGATCTGCAGCGAGGAGGTCACATTTGGTCGATGCTAGGGAGGAAAAAGGGAGGTCGCATCAGTCTTTGAAAAAGATGTTTCTGGTTGTTAACTTTCTCGGTTTTTCCTGCTTCATGTACACTTTATGTCAAGAAAGTGGTGAAAAACTTGGAAAATTTAGGAAGATTATAGGTAGAATGAGGACGGGGAGGAGGGGGCGGTCGCACGAATGGAGGGAATTCGTAGGGAGGTCGCATTGTGCAAATTTTTTTCCAGTTACAGGAAGTGCCCTGAGTGTAATGATAAAAAGGGAAGCAGTGTTGTCCAGAGGCCAAATAACCCTTGAGGATCGTGGGATCGTGGGGACGTATTCGAATCTCTCTGGCAAGCGGGTCGTATTATGGTCCAGCATCGGGATGGATGAAATGGCGGTGTCAGTACGATCCTTCCTCTAAAAAACGCTTCATTATTTCACTTGCTTGTTTTTCATTACTTACTCAGCCCCGCCCTCACGATTGCACACTCTCCTACCGACTAAATATTAGGTTGTTCGGAAAGGAATGCGCGTTGACTTTGTCTATTTATTTCTCTTCTACTATAGGAGATTTTTCAAAACAGTTTTGTCCATTAGAGAGAGGTTTTTATTGCGCATCTTTTGATATATTTTTTCTATGTCTACCTTGTTTTTTTAGAGAAAAAAAGTTTAGAAAATGCTCGACCAAAAATTTCGAATGCGAGCTTGTATGTGGTAAGACTTCAAGCAAGTCCTAACGACGCACTTGGGTGGACCTAATGACCCACTCGGCTCACAGGGGCAGCGGGCGGACCTAGCGACACACTCGGCGAGAAAACTGGCAAAAAGAGGCTCTTTTGACCTACATTTCCTCTCCGGCGGACCTAACGACACACCCGAGGGGAAAAGTAGTGAAAGAGGCTCTTTTGGCGAAGTTTTTGCGTACAGTTGGCAACAAGTCATTGCTAGTAATGGAGATTATCTTTTAGATTGACCTTGTTTAATTTCGTTTTTATAATAAAAATTTTTTACACTCAAACGCGCATTCCTTTCCGAACAACCTAATAGTAGCGCCCAATGGGATTCTCCCAACGATGCTGTAACTTGGGTCGTATGCTGAGAGAGGTCCGTGTTTATGAAGAGAGCGTGGAAACGAGATCCCTAACTTGCCCCTCCCCTCGGCTCACGAGATTTCCCAGAAACTGGAAGTATACTCCAAATACATGAGTTGCCATGGGCGCGGCTGCGTACCTTGTAATGCAAGCATGGCAGCGGCCCAGCGGTTTTGATGAGATGTTTTATTGTGGGACATTCTGTCCAACAGTCAGTGGCCCCAAAATGAAATAATCCACAAATCCATGTTCAAATAACGTACGCACCACGCCAGTCCTAACAGAGGTGGCGGCAAAGGGTCAGGATCACGTTAAAAGACGAGTTTCATTTCACCATGGTATGGTGCTGCACAGAATGAGTTGTATAGCTGATGGCTCGAACAAAGACGAAGTCTTTGCTCAGAACAGAGTTCCCGATTTTAAGCAACATTTCTAGTCAGAAATTGGATCGCATGAACCTTGCAATTATGGCTCCTAACTGTCAAGGTTACCGTTGTAACCAGCTTCCTTATGATAGCTCCAAATGTGCACTTCCAGAAAGATACCCCGCCGTGCTGTTCGTCTCCACCATGTACGGTGTGCTTTGTTTCGATTCGTGCTGCTGATCATGGGACACCTCCCTTGGAAAGTACTGTACTGCTCAGAATCTTGCTCAGTAACGAGAATCTCCATGATCCGCAAATAACAATAAGGTAAGGTTGGATTGAAAAAACGGTAAGAGATATACGATATTGAGGTGATGAAGTAATGATAATTAGTGTAAAAGGGTGGCTGAAAGGTAAAGCAGTCATCAATTCCATGTAAATATTACGACTGCTCCAGTGCTTGTTCGCGTTCGGCTGCTGGGCCGTGTCAGGGGGTGGCGGGTTTTTGAAACGGACGACAACAGATTGTGAAAACGGTGCTCGAGTGCTGCCGCAAAACGCAGCCCTCCCCTCTCCTGCATGCGGCATGCGGACAGGATTCCAGATTATTGGTCATCTAAAAGAATTGATGACAAAACTGGTGATGTAATTGTATGGAACGTACTTTCAACCACGTAATAAAGAGAAATAGGTAATAAATAGTAATCAGTGAGAGTAATTAATGGATGAAGAAATAGTGTGATTAACTCGCAGATTGCAACCCTTCTATCAAGCAGTCGTTTCGGGCGTTGATTGAGGTTGGTAGCCCGTGTAAGAACTGTCGGCCGTGCTTACGCTAACGTGATGAAAGGATGGACCACTGTCAGGCTTCGGCCGTGCTTTTGAATTGTCCTAGACTTCGGTGTTTTTGCAAATCAAACGGAGTAATAAGGGACTGCGCTGGTTGCGCTTGGAGGGGGCATTTTGCACTTCCGCTAGTCCCTTTTGTTAGCTCATGATAAATCTGGTACCATTTGATCAGACCTGTTACCTCCTATGAAACTGCGAATCTGTTCGAGTGAGCCACTTCGATGACAGGACTTTATAGATCATCACAATGTTACCTGCACAAGCTAGCTGGAACTATGTACTGCCGCCTAAAGCGCACTGCACTCATGGCGAGCTATTAAAGGCACTGCTGAGGGCCGTTGCAATGGAGCGGGAGCAAATCCACCGTTGTGCATTTCTTCATGATAAGATCTTTCTTTCTGAGGTGGTTGGTAGTCTGACTCCGCCCATACGACTAGCATGACATGCGCCTTCAAATGTACCACAGAGGCTCATGCTGCCCAAACCCAGATGTCTCCATCATTTATTATGTGATTGTGCCAAGAATTCGTTGAAAGCATATTCTACACTGATTGTGTGGGCGGTAACGGACCTACCGTTGTGTCCTTGTCACTCGCGTGCTCTTGCTCTCTATCGTTAAAAAAGGGGCAAGACGTCAAGGAGGGAGGCACGATAGTAGGCCCGTCTCCGCCCAAATGATCGGTGAAAGATTTTTTCATCCTTCACATACTAATAATTCAGCTTATAGTTACAGAGACCTGCTTAACTGGCTTTATACCTTCCAGATTCGTCCTCGGTATGGATAGAGTCGGGTAACGAAGACAACGTTTTCGATCTCAACGTGCAGCGACAGTTTTCGATACTGAAACTCCTCAAAAACGCCATAGATATCACGAAATCCGAGTATAACCTGGTCTTCGTTGCCAGCGACGGACAAATGCCACAACGTCTGTCGAATGCTACCCTCAAGGTTCCTGAAGATACTAAGGTACATATGCTTGTCCGCCCCCGAAAATATCCGTTTTTCAGGTCTATAATGAAGCAAAGTTGACGTCCTCTCCGGTGATTGTCGAACGAGAGCTAAGCGTTTCTATAGCAGAGGATTCACCTGTGGGTACTTTCGTGGCGCAAGTGCATACGAATTCGTCTGGATGCGAGTTCACCCTGAGCGGGGATGTTCCATTCGAGGTGGATCGAGAAAGCGGTGAGCTCTTCGTACATTTCCTTACGACGTTTTATAATCTATGGAAAAATCAAGATTGGTCAATTTTTACGTGAGATGCGCCATGCTCTCGACCCCTAGTCAGAATCGTGAAGTGCTTGAATTGGTATTCCACCCACTCAGGGACCTGCGAAATCAGTGGATACGATGACATCCATACCAACCACGGAGGGGTTTATAAGCTGGGTCGTAAGCCTTTTCCTGCTTGTCGTACGTTGGGGATCTCCAGCCTTTTCCTGCTTGTCTACCGTTGGGGATCTCCAGCGAAGGAAGTTGTTGGTCACTAGGAGGGTTCGTTTTTAAGTTGCGCGTTATACCTCTGTCCATCCCTGCTTCGCGTAGCTTTTTCTGTAAGAAAACTCAGCGAAATATCATGGAAAACCTCGCGAAAAACAGCTAAGAAATTTCAGGAAATTTTAGTTAAGGGTAGGCAGGGTGAAAAATTCGAGGTTGTTTCAGACGAGAATATTCTGCAGTGGAAATCATATTTTCGCGAGAATTTCGACCACCGTGATCACGCACTACTCCCACGCAAGCCTCTGTGGACCCCTCACCGGTTCCTAAGGATTACAAGAAACCCGGCCTCAATCTAGCGTCTCCTCCTCATGAGCTTGGTCAGTAGCGTGCCCCTCCTCCTCCCACGGAAATTAGTTGCCACTACAGCTGATCAATTATCGATCTAACGGGAATCCCCAGTATTTTACAGGAATTATCACCACCGTGTCGACTATGGATGTCAACCGAAGGGATAACTATGCACTGGAAATCCTTGTCCAGCTTCCTCCACCAAGCATCCATACAGTAACCGCGACAGTTACTGTAATGATCATCGATGTGAACGACCATGCGCCATCATTCGTCGACTTGCCAGATCAATTATCGATTTCTGAAGACACGACGGTTGGAAGCGTGGTGTTCACTGTGAAGGCGTTGGATGAAGTGAGTTCAACAACCTTCTTTATAACAAGATACCTGCTTCAGTAGTAATCTGCCTCTCAATTCTCGAGTAAGTAAAACATAACTCCTGAATGTTCGCTGTATTTGTATTTTTACTTTTACTCAACCCTTATTATGTCCCCAATACATATCTTTGTTGTTACTGATGACACTCTCTGCGAAATAGCCACTTGCTGTGACTTGCACCCCAGAGATGCGTGCGGTCCCTAGACGGCTGGTAAATCTCTAGTATTAGAAATAAATCGCTCTGTAGAATTACCGCTGTTGTTGCTATTACGTGACGTGAAAACAGTCGAAAAACAAAATCGAAATTAAGTGACTGTGTTGAAAAATCGACCAAAAGATAATCATTGGGGGGAGGGATCGAAAGCAAAGAGGTACCTCAGCTTACATTTCGCACGTGCCCCTAGACGGAAGCCGAGCGGAAGCATGACCCTACCTCAGTGCTCATCGGTATGGGAGGAGTGGAGTAGCACCGAATTCTATAAGGCAGCGTTCAGACTTCGCGACGGCAGACCTTTGGTCGCGCGTTTCGACGCGATCGATGCAGTTTAAAGCATGCGCATCGATCGCGCCGAACGCGCCACCCACGGAAGCAGCGTCCAAGAGCCGCCCGCCGAAACGAGCGGCCGGCCGCGTGTCCCAGCATGCTCGCGTGACCCGTGTATCAGCGCTGGTTTCCTGTACCATCCTTTCAATTCCTTTGTTTAATCCTCCAATTGATTTTGAAAACCACATTTAATTATTTGTTTATTTATTCAAACTACACTCAGAGCCAGGTGCCCACAGTTAAGAGAACAAACTCATTGTCAAACAGGACACACAGTTAGAAGGAAAGAAACCAAATCAAAGTAACTGAAATTTTAATTGTGCCACCGATGCCCCGACTGATTGCAGAGCGGAAAACCAACTGAGAAAGTAGGATGAAAAGCGATTCAATACTCTCCACTTTTAAGTGCTGGTCCATTCCAGCGACGCGAGGGAACAACTGCCGTCTGCTGTACATCGACTATCCGGAGCGGGATAGAGCACCGAATATTTCGCGAAATCGCTCGAAGCTCCCGCAATAATTACCTTAAGAAAAGCCAGATTTTGAATTGGAAATCGAAGTGTGCGATCATGGGCGTCCAGAACTGTGCACCGCTACGATTTTGCCAGTCAACATTAAGGTATGGTATTGCACCTGTGGACACAAGACCAGTTCAGTTGGGGAGGGGAGAAGCACGCAGCGGCGCCACTACATACATCACGTCATGTCTGCTTGTCTGCATCCTCCCATCGAAATAGTGCTCAAGAGACTTTCAAAAGAATCCTGCATGAGAAAGTGAGGAACTGGAGCATCACTCGTTTGAAACTTTTTCAAAAACGTGGGTGGCGCAACAGTAACATGTCAAGACAAGGTGTGACGTGGCGTATTCAAACCGCTGCGCGCACTGCCCACCCCTTCCTCCCTTACCAAGTACATTTGCCCTAAAAATACAAAGAATGAATTCAATCTCCTTTCTAGGATGTCAATGACAATGTGCCGGAGTTCCCGTGCTCAATGGTGCACTCAGTGTTACCCATAAATTCACCACCAGGCACCGTAGTTACTACCGTACACGCAGAGGACCGCGATTCGGCTAGCGCCGGACAGGTCCACTACGCGCTACTTGATGCGATCACTGGCTTCTCAATAGACAGCTCCAGTGGCGTTATTCAGACGACCGAAGCGCTACAGGATAAGCAGTATACGGTAAGTTATATCTGTAGTTATTTCCA
>MU939647.1:0-24037 GCA_036418165.1 Cooperia oncophora
CCGGCTTAGATATGGCCTGAGTCATTCTTCAAAGACATCCCCGAGCTCAACCGAGCGGCCTTCCTCGTACAAGTAGTTTTGCCCCCAGACTCCAGTATTCTCTCACTTCCGTGGCTTCACGGTAAGTAACGAAGGTGCTGCGGTCCTCATACATAAGTGGCAGCTCTGACGCCTCCCCAGTTGCACCGCCCATGAAACTCGAGGGCTATTTTCTGTCAAATGTTCATTTTTAATACCCTGTTTTTCTTTCTTTCACGCTGGATATGTTGGCAGTGGATGACGTGATCAAACGATTAGTGAGCCGAAGGTAGCAGGATATGGCATGAAATGAGCAGTTCTGTGCGGCTGCCAAGGGTCCTTACTTAGGGTGATCTCCACGATTTTGTTTGTTTTTCCCCTCTGAAGAGTCCTTCAGCGACTATAAGTTTGTAACTGTACGCAACTATCCACAATACACAATCGCAAGGTTTGCCTTTAAGTTGAAAAATCAAAAAATGCCTTGTTCACGGAGGTTTCCTGTTTCAGTGCGACCATTAGAGCCAAGGGACAGGTGAGCACTTGGTGGCTAGACCCACGCCGATCCAGCCAACCGCAAGCTATGGCAGAGGGACTACCACCGAAAATGGGCGGGGCACGCATTCTTTACTCAACCAATCACTTCTACTTACCCAAAGCTAATGGTAAGAGTGCTTCAGCTCCCGTAGGTCAGCTGGGTTCCTCTACGGCAAATACATTCAGATATCCACTGAGTTCCCTTGCCCTGAGAGTGTGGCCAGGGTGGCTTAAAACCTTGACGAGGTTATGGGGTTCCGAAATAGCTGCCTATACAGTTTTGAATTCCTAACACCTGCTACCTGGTAAGGACTGAATGAGAATGAACTGCACTTTTGAAAGCCGATCGATAAGGACGGCTTTAAAATGCAGTTCATTCTCTTTGGCAGTTTCTGAGAGATACTTTCTATTATCTCCCTTTCCTCCTGCCACACTTTGGCCTTTGTCACTCCTCTTATGTTCGAAATTCTCATACATTCGTATCACAAAATTTCGAATAATGCCGTACCTTATCTTTGCCGTGTTCCCGTACAGTATCCGTGTCGAAATTGCCGCCAAATGCACGATGTCCTTCTCTTTACATGGATAATATCCTTTCAGGAAATTTTGCCGAGCCTCATCGTAGAGCAGAGTGAGACCGAACTCGTTACACCCGGCCTGAAATAGAACGAACATGACGAATAACGTCATCATTTGGCGTATTTCTAAGCCTGCATTTCAGCAAGTGAGTGTTAATACTTTCGATCATTTTATCCTTAACTTTGATGAAATCGAACTCTCTGTAGGCCTTCACATAGAATCTGCACTTTACAGCACTTTCGTTCAGGCGCCATAATTATTCCCTAATTAGTTTGTCTCTACAATTATATTATTCTTTCGCATGCGGAAGGTGGGAGTAGTGACAAGTGGCGCGCTTACCACTCGCGCGGTCCTGGGTTCGAATCCCAGGTCGACACCCGCCCAGGCCAACCAAGCCTTCTACCCTCCGGGGACGGTAAATTGGTACCAGATTCGTCTGGGAGGATAAAACACTGACTTGTACATCGGCTGGCCCCGCAAGTCATTGTATAGGCCACATCGCATTCAATAAGCTACGATTCTGAATGGAAGTAGAATGCGTGCCGCATCCCACAAAGGGATTGATTAACGGCGAAGACTTTAGACCTTTTTATTATTCTTCAGCATGAGTTCGCTAGGCTTGGAAGTCTTCGCTTCGAAAAACTATTACATTCCCTCCTCCAAATTTTCGAGTTTCTATAAGAAAGTCTAAAGCCTCGAGGATAAAGTCTTCGCCGTTGATCAATCCCTTTTGAGGTAAGCATTCCACTTCCATTCAGAATCACAGTGGTGATTGAATGCGATGTGACACATGCAGCTGAACTTTTGGGGCCAGCGAATGTACAAGTGGAGTTGTCTTATCCTCCCAGATCCCAGGACTAGATCCCAATTCTGTACCAATTTACCGCCCCCCCCCCCCCGGGGTATAAGGCTTGGTTTGACCTGGGCGGGAGCCGATACGGGACTTGATCCCCAGACTGTGCGCGTGATAAGGGTGCCGTTTGCCACTACACCACCTCCACCTCTCTTCCAACGATTCTTCATTTAGACATAAATAATAAGGAGTTTCTATAGTATGGGTGAAAATAGAAGCATTTCATCAGCAGCCTCTCTTCTACCCATTCCACACCTAGACTTATGGCTTTTCAACGACACCATTACATCGCAACTCCCTTCCTGACTCCTGATTTTATCCTGCCTTCAGCCTCCTTTTCATGATTTAGGTTCAATTTTTGGCGGTAGGAACGTTCATGATACCTCTGGTGTAAAACACCGCTGGCCACGGTCACTTTCCCGCGCCCCATTCATCGATATTCTCTTGTGAAAATATATTTTTCAAATTGTTTTCCACGTGAAATGAGTACTTGGCTATTTCGGTTCTAAAATTAGGAATATAGAGGGAACGCGAATTAAATTAGGGAATTCTCATCAGTTTCTGAACGATATCCCAGTGGGCTGACACGACTTCTTATTTCCGTTCACAGTGTACTACAGGTAGGTGTTGTCGTGAAAGCTGACGTTGTTTTACTTCAGAAGCCTTCCATTCCCCAGGGGTTGTTATTTGGGTTACTGTTGACGTGCCTCGTTCGGAAACATAGCAACAATGTCTTATACAACGGCTGGTCCCGGAAGGTCTGGCACACATGGCAGATCGCCATTCAAAACGCTATTATTATTTAATATGGTGCTGTCCCGGAGCCTCATTGTAATCTGAACATGAAACACGTGAAAGAGGCGCCAAAAAATTTATTGCAAAAAACTCAAAAGACTCAAAAGAATTCTGATTTTGAGATTTTGATTGGCTATTATGATTGTAAGTGGAAGATAAATGCGTAGCGCATCCTAGGGAAGGATCAATCAACAAAAAAAAACTTTATCATTCAATTTGCCTGATCTCCGAACATTTCTCAATACTCTGGTCAGCTTTTGGACAATCGTCGCTTTGTTTTATGTTCACCAATGACTCATATAGGCTTGCTCCTTCGAAATTCTATGGGACACAGCGATACTGCTTCTCAGTAGTAAAACCATCGTTAAAAAGGAGGAAGGCAGGCCCAGGAGCTGCGGGCGAGCGCACCTATCGATAGGTTGGAATACGGTATCAGGAGCCCGTACATCATTTAAATTGAAAAAAATAAGG
Organism: Cooperia oncophora; assembly: GCA_036418165.1. Lineage (NCBI taxonomy): Eukaryota > Metazoa > Nematoda > Chromadorea > Rhabditida > Trichostrongylidae > Cooperia > Cooperia oncophora. The sequence goes on from MU939647.1 coordinate 3,251, forward strand.
AGCCCTTAATTTTCATTCTACGGAGCTGATGTTACATTCCGAAGACATCTTGTCAAACTGACATTCAATGTCATCGTTCCCCGTCGGCTTCACATACCCCACTAGAAAGCTATTCCTCGTACAAAGGAGACCATTCGGAGCAAGTGGGTCTTTGTCTTTCTCGCGTACACTTGGAAAGCGCCAAACACGATTGGAAAATGACCAAGAACTGCACAGCTGCATGGATAGCTGTTTTTTCTACCCAAACAGAGCACAGCTGCACTGTTGGGAAATCCGGTCCTATTAGGTTTTTTCCTGAATGTCTCGGTGCTTGTCATCGCTATCGGCTTGAGCAATCGCTAAAACAGAGGAATTATAATGGGTACGACAAGAATTCGGACATATGCTGAAAGAAATGAAGGATAGAGCGATGCAGGCGGGCATTCCTTTCGAGAAATGGATCTAAAATTGTAGAATTTCATAACAAGTTACCTATAAACGCCATGAAGGATCAGCATTGCAGGCTTCTAGGTACAAAAACGCCATAACCCCTGACTTTCCACTAAGAATCGCTGAAGGTCCTAGGCGCGTTGTGTTTTGGCATGTATGAGCAAATCGAGCTTACGAGCGGTATTGAAGTCGGCTTTTGTGTGTACTCCGACGGGTCTACTACCAGTTGGTAGAAGCAAAGGCATGAAATGGTTCACAGGCCAGGCTTTGACTTCCGAATGGTGCGAGTGTTAGCGGGTAGCGTCTATAGTAAAGAGACTACAGCCGCCTGCTACTCTCTTTAGTGGTGGGTGGACGATGGCAGGTCATTCCTTATTTTTGTTGCTTAGTAGCGGAAATGGTGTAGTGGCACGCTTACCGTGCACGTGGGCCGGGGTAGACCTCGGATCAGCTCCCGCTCAGGCCAACAAAGCCTTCTTTCTGCTGGGAACGATGAATTGGTACCGGATCAGTCTGGGAGGCTGAAATACTGATTTGTGCATCGCTTATCCCCAATAATCATTGTATAGGCCACATCGCATTCGAAGAGCCACTACGATTCTGTATGGTGATGGAATGCGCCCCCTATTCCACAAAGAACTGGCAAGAACGCCGAATCCTTCTCTAGCCTTCACTTTTCTGTTGGAGAGTGTAAACCGGTCGATCATCCTTCGGTAAGCGCCTCGTATTCTACTCCGCAGTGACTGTTTGAATGCGCTATGGCCTGTACCATGACTAGCTAGGGCCAACCGGTGCACAAGTCGGTTGTTTCAGGTGTTTTCATTCTCCTAGACAAATCTCGTACCAATCAAGTGAACACAGAGGCATGGAAAACTTGTTGAACTCTTCGCGGGGGCAGCCGCGAACTTGACCGCAGAAACTCACTACACGCAGTGAGTCCCTTCCCACTTCGACACCTCTTTTCCCTATGGATTATCAGAAATGTCAAAATGCTTCCCTCAACCCCTTTCACTTATTGGGAAGTTCCAGCTTTCATAGATTCCAATCAGGCTGCAGTTGCACCTGCTTGACTTTTCTCCAGCGAAAGATGAAAATGATTTATTGGTGAGAAACGCCGCAACCGCGTGCCAGCCGAGCTTCCAGGGTTTTTTAGAGTCACTCATTAGTCACCAAGTTTGTCGAGGAGAATAAATGCACTAATACGAATAACGGCTAGACCCTGTAAATCATTGCATGAACGAAACACGCAGCGAATGTTTCGATATTATGAAGAGAACAATTCCATGGCGCATTCCAAACTGACTGATAAGCATGCCACCCTCTGTTTTAAATCCCTGACTCCGCTCGATAATTTTTTGCATGATCCTCTTCTTTCTCAAGGACACGCTATTTTCTGAGTTGAGCGTGGAATAATTATATTCTGCCAACCATTTTTAATTCAATTTCACTTCCATTCTTCGTTTCTCAGCGCAGGGTAATTTTGAAGCTTTTTTGTGCAACTGAGTTTGCATGAAAGCGGTTTGAAGTAAGGGCAAACGCGGCACTTCGAGGAAAGACGACGCCATCACATGAAGGGGTGGTTAACTAAATGAACGCTGACGAGGACCATCAATTTTACCTCCTTGCACGCGCCTATAAGATGTGGGTAAAACTTTTGCGGTCGATCAACTCCCGAAGTGGCAATCCGGATAAGTTTTGGCAGCTTTGCCCTCAAGATGTGGGCTTCTAACGTTGTTTTACTTTGGGCAGCTGATCAGCAAGTTGGTGCGGCGCGTCCAAAAATCAACACCCCTCACAAGCTATGGACGAGCCATGCAGCGGCCGATCCAACACAGTGAGTCCGAACAGCGTGCGGGCTTAATGGTTATTTTACACAAATTAGCCTTTCTTCAGCCGATCTACTCATCTATTGTCTTCCACTGAATAAGTTCGCTGTTTTGGACGTTATGAGAGTCTTGGCAACCTCAATGCGCGCTTGAAATCGGTGACCTAACTACAACGTCGGCAACCCGGCCAATGTGTCCCGATTTCCCTGACAAGCAGAAAGTCGACACGAAATACTATTTCTTTCTAGTTGTTTTATCGGAACACTAATTGTGGATGAGTTACAACTGTGGTCGGCAGGTGGTGGTAAGCAGCGACTATTGCACACGTGCGATCTAGTGGTGAATCATTCAAAGGCAGTTGGCACGATGGTTCCTACTTAGCCTAAAATGCTAGTAGGGCGCTGTATAGTGGGGAAATGGCGAAAGAACGGAGTGAAACGGTCAAAATCCTGCGAAGAAAAAGCCTCCGTTTCAGTGACTTGTAAATCGATTTCGGACGAGTTTCCCGTAGGCATCTTACCAATCACCGCTACCGAAGATACGGCTGCATATGTGTACCCATGTATGCATGCAGCATCACGGCCGCTTCATACCAATCCCTTCGCTTCATATTTTGCTAGCAAATGAATGAATACGAGCGTCAGGAACGGTCGTCCATTTGTGGACGGGCGGGCGTGGCGGGCGTTTGGGACGTAAAGTTGTGGCTTGATAGGGCCCTTATAAGGGCACCTTCCCTCGGGGAAACCGCTATGCAGCGCCTGCCCAGGTCATGCGGAATCTACCCTGCGAGGAGTATTGATCCTAGTTGTATTAGGGGATTTATCGTGCCAACTGCCTTTAAAGACATATGGCACGATAATTCGGTGCTATGTCTGAAATGCTAGCAGGGTTCTATGTAGTGGGAAAAGGGCTGCGAAGAAAAAGCCTTCGATCTTTATTGACTCGGAAAGTAATTTCGGACGAGTTTCCCGTAGGCATCGTGTCAATTACCGCTACGGTAGAGATGGCTGCATGTGTGTACTCATATGTCCATGCCACAGCCGCTTCATGGCAATCCCCTCCTTTCATAATTTACTTCGCAAATGAAGCAATATGAGCATCAGGTACGGCTGTCCATTTGTGGGCGGGTGGACGTGGTGGGCGCCTGGTTCGGCATGTTGCGGCTCGATAGGGCCTTATGAGGGTACCTTCTTTGGGAAAGGCGCTACGCAGCGCCTGCTCAGGGGCCGCAGAATTCCGTCCTGCTAGGCGTATAAATCCTACTCGTCAAGGGGATTTATAGTGCCAACTGGCCTTCAAGATCCCATGCCAACATTACCTTACACCCCTCCTATTTCGGATAATCGTTTCCCTGACTAGTCAGGGAATTAAAACGCTAAATTGCACATGAGCAACTTTGCAAGAGTAATAAGATATGTCGAATTTCAAATTGCGACTACGATCTTCAGTGGAGGGGAAAAAGTGGAGTACCTAGAATGGATGAGTAACGCAAAAAGCCTCAGTATATTCGGGTAGGCCAAATCGAAAACCAAACTGTCTAGGTTTTGACTGAGATCTAACGCAATGATGGATCTATGAATGAAAACTTCGAGATGGAAAAAAAGCGAATCCTGCCTTTTTAGACTTTTTTGAGAATTACCTCGAGCTATAGGCACAGCTGCGACAGTACTTGATCAACACCCGCCAAAAAATCCCCGCGATTTTTGACTCTTTCACTTCAACTTGTGACGCGAAATTTTGAATTTTGGATGTGAGTGCTCTCCCCCTTCGAGCAACTCGGCGCGAGTTTGATACAAGCCACATGTCATTTAACTGTAGTGGTACCGTTTCGCGTCCTTCCAGCGCAACTACACTTCGCCACCCTGCGCTTCGGAACGTGCTCGAGTTTTCGAAAGGTTCCCGTGTACTGGGGGCAACGCGTAGATTCTAGACACTCCACCAGTTTTGAGAATTTTTGTTAATGAGTGGTTTAGTCGAAGTGAGATTGAAGTGTGGCACATCTCACGCGGGATCAGCTAGAGGAGCCATCTCAAGAGAATGAGGCCGGTAAACATACAGTCCTCATCATTACGGACTGTCGGGGCGGCACACAACATAGCAACACCAAAGTGACCGATTGTTTGAAACCCCTCCGAAGACCTTCGTAGATTGTGCTGTCCGCTGGAGCTTCATGTGAGTAATGTTAATGTTGTAAAGTAAACAAATAGGTTCCCCAAAAATGCTCACTGCACAAAAACTCAAGAGCCTCAAAGCGAAACCAAAAACCCTTGGTTATTCCGGTGCCTAGTACCTTTTTCCGCCACGGAATTACGTCTTTCAGTACGGCTACTTCTCTGGTCGTGGCTGATTGACGTCCTTCCTACTCAGGTACTCGTGTGGATTTTTACATACACAAATAGATAGGCGGACCAGGTTATTTGCTAAGGGGGCCAGTCAATTGCAGATGTTTGGAAGTATATACTGGCAATTTTGTTGCGACTATTCTGAGGTTAAGCGTGCCCAGTATTACTTTCTTTGGTCCCTTACTAAAAAGCTGATCAAACGCCTGATCAGTTCAAAGTGAAGTTCTGGCTGATGCGAAACAGCTTGTACTCTTGAACAGAAGTTGTTTACCTGAACCAACTTGATGCGGTCGAGTCCTTTTCGGAAGGCTAGCACTAACCGTCTAAAAATTTTCAGAAATTTCTAGAGCAGCGAAGGGAGTGAGGAGCTCATCTTCATAAATTTAGCAAGCAATAAGAAATTAGCAACATAATATTGATTATAGTTACTATACAGAAACGGCTCTCAAAGTTATTATTTTTCCGAAGCAGTTCCGTGCGCTTGATTACTGCGGATTCTCCCCCACTCATTCATAGAGGGCTGGAAACGGGCTTCCTCTAACTCTCTAGACCACATGTCAATCTTGTTGTTTTTTTCAGTATGGGCGTTGGAATGTATGCAATGTGACAAGAATGCTGCATGGTACTCAGAAGAAGAACACGAGCGACATATTGAAATGTGTCAACATGGACTTGTACCACCAACACCTTGCCGGAATCACTCGCATACTCACTGTATCGTCAGTTGGTATCGTAGTGGTGGGAGTAAAGGTCAGTACTTACTGGTATTCTGAAGAAACGTCCATGAAAAATTACTGTTACTCACAAGGTCCCTCCGCTACACCCTCGCACTGGAGGGATTCTGAAACTTTTCAGGCTTTCTCTCCCATCATTGACTTTCTAGGGTAGAAGTTCCACGAACTTCGTTGGCTCTTGAAAGTTTCAAGGAGTTCGTTGGCCTCATGTAGTTTTCCGTGTGATAATGTAGTAACCGGACTCGGAGCAGCCTTTGGCCCTTCGTTGACACTGGGAGACACATATCGCCGATTCTATGTACTAATTTGTAAGCTATGTCGATTACAACATGTGAACCACAGGAATTGAAGATTTCAGCACTGTTCGGTTTGTCAGGGGCATTTTCATTTTCCGCTAGTTCTTCTTTAACTCATTTCAACCAAGGGGTCTCATTTTGGTGAGAACGCTAAACTCTTGTGAAGCTGCGGAATGGTAAAACTGAGTCACTTTGGATACAAGAACTTGCAGTTACTCACGATGGAGATTCCCAGCGAGGCAGGGGGGGGGGGGGGTTCGGTGGCTGGAGCGCTGGTTGTACTCACCTTTGAGAGCAACGGTTTTCGGTTGACTTTTCTCTTTCTTTCCCTGTTTGGGCGCTATACCCCTAGGATGGAAGTGTTTTGAAAAAAAAAACTGGAAAAGTGTCCATGGGAACATGGTAGAGTTGGAAAGAACTTAGGAGTAAGGCAGGATGAGTGGGAGAGAAGCTGCGGTTTGCAAAACTTTTCCCCAGTGGCTTCGATGAGTACAATTTGTTGTACTTCTAAGCCGAATGACGCCAATATGTCTTCAAAACCACCAAATAATGGTGGGAGGTTGGAACCAAGTCGAAAAAAAGTGCGCAGCGCTCTGTAAACCGTAGTGGATTTTTGAAAATTCCAAGCAACAGTGGGACCCCCTCTCTTACCCATTGTTTTCGAAAAAAAGTCAAGCTGATCGTTTAACTCTGAAAATGAACGCGGCAAGTCGTTTTGAACGCAGCGGGATGGCGTTCTCTACTGGGACCAGCGTACTCAATTACGATCGTGCCGGCTCAACAGAGATGCGATGCGGGTTGTCGTCAAAGTCATTTGTCAGGCAGTCGGCTTTCTGTCTCTCATCACCAGCGCCAAACCGCTTATGGATTCACAACGTCCCCAGGGAGCCGCACGGCATTTCGCGAAGCGTATGGGTAGTCGAAGCATTAGACGTCGAAGCTTCGGAAAAGAATTTTTCAATGATATTGATGGCGAAACAGGGGGATCAGAGGGCCAGTATGTTAAAGAATGCAAATTAAGTCCATTCGGTTTGTTTCCATTTCCGGCTTGACGTGATCAACTGCAAAGGAAAATGCACTTGTCGTGGAGATATATATTTCCGTCTTAAGTGGCAGTCATAAGGGCAACATGTAACCCTGGAGGTCTCACATTATATGAACGTCTAGTATTTCCCGTCCTAGAAAACCAGGGCAGGCTTCCAAGAAGCTTCCAGCGCCACTCAAAATAATAGCCAAAAAGAGCGAACAACAAGAGACAAAAAAGTTTTGAATGACTAGAAGGATGGAAGAGAATAAGTTAGGAAAAAAACTCCGGGAAAAAGCCTTCGTCTGCAAGAGGATCTGCTGACCATTCAACTTCCAAACTCGTTAAGGTTCTGAGAAGTTACATTGCGTAGCGCATCCAAATGGTGTTTATCAACGTCTATCATCTCTTCATTCACTTCAGACAGCGAATTCAAATTGCTCATCCTTAACTTGATTCCTAGTATTTTTCCTCTTTTCAGAATGGGATGGCTCATAAGTGATGGCGTTTTCTAACTAAATACTCGTGTGAAAGAAAGACCGGTTTCCCTGCACATTCGAAACTGTTTGATAGAGAATTGTACAATTGAACAGTGTGGTTAGGTTTTTGCGCGTGTGTGTGAAAACGTTGGTAAATTGTACAGTAACGCCGATTGTCAAAGTAATCGAAAGAGTGATCAAATCTTCTTCTTCTTCTTCTCCCTAGCGTTAGTCCCGCGCCGTCGCAGGGTCCGCTGATCTTGTTAGACGTCGCCACTTGTTCCGATCCACTGCATCTTCTGCTGTGGCTTTCACTTCAGTGAGGTCCCTCTTGATGACGTCCCTCCATCTTTTCTTTGGGGCTCCTCGTGGTCGCTTGCCCTCTACCTCGAGTTCCAATGCCTTCCTTATTGGGTGGTCTTCAGGCCTCCTCAGTACATGACCGTACCATCGCAGTCGCTGCTCTCGTGCCTTCAGCTGGATAGGAGCCGTCTGTGTGACCGCTCTGACGTCCTCGTTTCTGACTCTGTCGAGTCGTGTCCAGCCGCAGGCCCATCTCAGCATCCTCATTTCAGCTGAGTGGAGCTGCCTTTCATGGTTCTTGCAGATAGGCCAGCACTCACTGCCGTAGAGCATTGTAGGCCTTACCACAGCCCGGTACACCTTGCCCTTGAGTGTTCTCGAGCATCGCCGGTCGCACAGGATGCCAGTGGACTCCCTCCATTTCATCCAGGCTGCGTTGATTCGGGCCGTCACCGCCTGGTCCACGCTGCCATCAGCTGCTAGGTTGCTCCCCAGGTACTGGAAATCCTCGACCCTTTCGATGCTCTCGCCATGGCGATCTACGATGACTTCGGCGCACTCTTCGGAGCTTAGGAACTTGGTCTTCTTTACGTTCAGCCGGAGTCCATTCGCAGCGAGCACATCCTGCCACCGCTGCACTTTGTCCTGAAGTTCCTCCCTGCTGTCCGCTATCAGGGCGATGTCGTCAGCATAGAGGATGGTTTTCAGTGGTCCCTCCATGAGTTCTTTTGCCATGACATCTAGAGTCAGGAGGAAGAGGAACGGGCTGAGGGCTGACCCTTGGTGTACCCCAACCGTAATGTTTACCTCCTTTGTCAAGCCGTGAGGGGTGCGTACAGCTGCTTTAGCCCCATCGTACATGTCCTTCACTATGGAGATGAGGTGTTCCGGAACGTTACGTTCTCTGAGCGCTCTCCAGAGTACAGGCCTTGGCAGGCGGTCGAATGCCTTCTCAAGGTCCAGGAAGGCTAGGTAGCAGGGTCGCCGCTTCTCTCGGTACTTCTCCATCAGCTGTCTGGCGATGAAGATGGCATCGGTGGTGGACCTCTCGGGCATGAAGCCGAACTGTTCCTGCGAGATAGGGACAAGTTCCCTTAGCCTAGTGTTGACCAGGCGCTCGTACAGCTTCATGGTATGGGGAGTCAACTTGATGCCGCGGTAGTTGGAGCACTCCGTCGCGTCCCCTTTCTTTGAAGATGGGAACGATTGTGCTGCTCCTCCACGCATTCGGCATCCTTCCTTCAGCTGTTACGTTGTTTAGGAAGTGCGTGAGCCAACTCACCCCATGCTCTCCAGGGCCTTCCATGCCTCTATCGGTACCCCGTCTGGACCCACTGCTTTCCCAGCTTTCATTCTCCCTAGCTCCCGGCGAACTTCATCCTTCGTCCAGGGAGTGATGGGACCTGCCGTCGCCTCTATCTGTGGGCTATCCTTGCGAGGGAATTCTTCGTTCAGAAGTCCCTCGAAGTATTCTTCCCACCTCTTCCTGACTTCGGCTGGTTTCCTGAGAATGGCCCCGTTGCTGCTCTTTACAGTCTTTACGACCCTGATGTCCTGAGCTGCGCGATGCCGAGCTTTAGCCAGGCGGAAGACGAACTTGTCCCCTTCTCGGCCTTCCAGCTTGTCGTACAGGGCGTCCATTTCCGTATTCTTGGCCTTAGCAACGGCCGCCTTAGCGAGTCGCTTGCAGCTCTTGTAGGCAGCGTAGTCTTCTGGGCTCCGTGTCTTTTGCCAGCATTTGTATGCTTCCTTCTTCTGCTTGACGATCCTCTGGACTTCCTCGTTCCAGAACCAGGCTGCCTTGTCTCCTCTGATACCACCTCGCGTCTCTCCAGGACCTCCCTTGCACACTGTAGGATGACCTCTGCTGCGTAGGTCCAGGTGTCCTGGACTGGCCCATGTGGGTCTGGGAGCCCAGCCTCCAGTATTCTTCGGCCGAGGCTATCCTTTTCTACCCTGCCCATTTTCCACCACCGAATTCTTCGCTCTGCTCTCACCCTTGTCTTCTTGGGGAGGTCTATGGCGATGTCTGCCAGGAGAGGCCTGTGCTGAGGGCCCAGCTCTTCCCCAGGCAGTACCTTGATATCCTTGATGGTTTTGAGAGACGATCTTCTGACCAGGACATGGTCGATTTCCGTTTGTCTCCCTCCACTGCTGTAGGTTACTTTTGGGTCCTCCTTTTCGCGAAGAAGGTGCTGCAGATTGCTAAGTCGTGGGCTGTTGCTAGGTCAAGGATTCGTCCTCCCAGCGTTCTTTGTCCCTATTCCTTGACCTCCGTGCACCCTTTCTAGACCCTTCTGTCCCTCCCAACATGGCCATTCAGATCTCCAGCTATGGTGAGATAGTCCTCTTCCGGAACCGATCTTATGGCCTCGTCCAGGGTCAGGTAGAACTCATCCTTTTCGGCTTCAGAGCAACCGGATTGTGGTGCGTACACGGTCAGTACTGTCCAGTACCCCTCCTTCGTGTCCATTCTCACTCCCATGATCCGGTCACTGATCCTGTTCACAGTGGAGACGCAGTCCTTGAGGGATTCTGCCACCGCTATGGCAACGCCATTCCGTTTGGTGTCTGCTCCATTGTAGAAGAGTTTGACGCCTTCTCCAATCTCGCGGGCCTTCGCACCCTTCCATCGCGTTTCCTGCAGGCATAGGACTTGGATATTCCTGCGTCTCATGAGGTCGGCAACCTCACGAGACTTCCCGGTAAGCGACCCCACGTTCAGGGTCCCAATTCGAACTAGCTTCTTTGGCCGAGGTCGTTCACCCTCGGTAGCCCTCGCATACTGACCACAGAACTCGGGCGAGGGTTCTGCGCGCCACTTCCGGGTGACGTCCCTAGCATTAACACATTCTATTGCGACTTGTCATGGTTGTTGTGACGGGTTTTCATCAGCCGGCCTGTCAACCTGGCCTGACGCTGGTATCGTCCCCATTTTATATGCTAAATTTTTCACAGGCAGGTTTGGCCTCGGAAGGGATCGGAACTCCGTGCTAAGTGAGATTTAATGAGTGTACACTCTTCACCACTCGGACTATCCCTGCCTCGAAAGTGATCAACATCTGACATTACGCCTTTTCCACTTGTCCGAGCAAACAGGCAGCAAGCAGAAGCAACTCAAAATCTGTGAAATTTTATTGCAAGCGAACGAACAAGCCTCTTGGGACCGCTTAGGTTCGTTCAAGCGCTTGGGAGCAGAGATTCTCGACCTCGTAAACATGTATGAACGCAAGAGAGAGGAGTCGTATTTAGTTGCTGGGGAAGTGAGTCGCATGAGGCTTTGGTAGGGATCTCCGTGAGGGACAGACGTGGAAATTCTTCAAAGATTTCTAGAGATTCTCAGCGCGCAGCCAGAAGGGGGAATAGAGTATCGAGTTAAAATGGTCTCTAGTAATCGAGCGCATTCCAATAGCTAGGAGGGTGCATAGGTGGAAAATGTCCTCATCGCCATGACATGCCAATAGAAAAGAAAAGAAAGAAATATGTTAAATTAGAGATATACAGGGGAAGTTATTGAGGTGGTTCGTTGCGCTCCTTATCCCGACGAACACTATCGTCATCAACTTGTCATTCCCCCCTACCCCTTAGGCTCTTCAGTGGATAGGATACTGTCAGTCCTCCAAGATGGTACTGATACTATGAGCCTTATGTTGAAGGAGAAAGGGGTCTGACAGCGCACACTCACCGAACATGTGAGGGCGTAACTGGCCAAGGCTAACTTCAAGCCACTGCTCTTATACCGCTTATCATCTTCACTTGTTCGCTGTTCATTTCAGTTATATTATGCTAACTCGGTGGGCGCACATCATATGGTTGGGGATTTTGATGGATTCTGTACGACCCCCTCCTTTTTTTTGGGGGGGGGGGTGGGAAACGAGCCCCCTCCCACTCGGCCTCCGTTCGACCTCATCGAATACGAGCGGTGGGTAAGTAGCAAATGTAAACAGGAAATCACGCAGAAGTCAACCACTCACTCCTACACGCCAAACGTAAATACGACCCCCCCCTCCCCTCCCAACAATGACCAAGTACGACCCCCCCCCTTTACAACGTCCATGAAGCGAGAAAAATCAACTATCAAAATAAATTTTTCCCAGCCCAAATACGACCCCCCCTTCTCCTGCGGCCAAATACGACCCCCCCCCCTACTGGGGATTCCCCAACAGCGATAGCCCTGTAATTCGGTGAAACATCTGATGAGCGTTTTTCCAGCAAACCCTCCATGTAAACGCAAACCCAGTGCAATAAGCATTTCTCCAAACAATGTGAACAACAATACTTAAAGCTGATGTCACACTCTGTCTGCACCCTTGAAGGCAAAGGCGTACACTCGTACACTCGTTCTTGATTGCAGCGATATTAAGGGCCCCAATTCGGGCGTTTTAAGCCGCTTCGTCCCGTTCTTGCTGTCGTACCACAGAGTGATTCTGCTTCCGTTTTTCTGCAGAGAACCAAATTATTGTGCCTACTGCACCTCATCAACTGGTAACAATTATCTAAAATACCACCACTCAACTATGTTCTATGCCTATGCCTTTCGCTCCATATAAACAGCGTATTGTTCTCGGCGCTGGGTGGCGGCGGGGTAAATCCATCCACCGTGATGCCAGTCTAATTAGGCATCCTTTAATAAGTACCGCGCCGAGCGGTGTTCAGAGTCCCATATATCCATGTGCGACATCTAATTGTGTGAAATTAGCAACGGCACGCCAACACCCAAGTGGATCCTTTCGTCAAGGGGGTCGACAATATGGACATGGGAACCACTGGTGTCTCGACGTGACAACTTGAATTCAGTCGGGCTATAAAAGAGGGGTAGGAAATAGGAAGACCCTGAAAGTCTGCTCATAACTGCAAACCTAATGAGAACTTTACTATGAAAGAGTTCCTTTCTTTTGAAGTGTCAGTTAAGCACTTGAATGGGAAATGGGTTCGGGAAAGAAGGAATGGAGACGGGGGGTTCCAGCGAGCGTTGAAATGCAGAAGAAATTGAAGGAAGATGATTTCTTTAATTTGATGTATATCTAAATGTAGAAGAAGACACAACCCGGGTAGATCGCCCACGGAATCAGATTATTAGGAAGATACCGCACCCATACTCATATTGAGGTGAAGCGAATTTCGCACTCTGAAATTTGATGCCACAAATAACCTGTTGCCGCTCAGGACAGCATTGCCATCGGGGAAGAATTTTACGACTCCTTCAGAATTTCCTCCTATGTGACGAATCCCTTCCCCACCTTCTATCCTACCGACCATCTTTGTAAAATTTCACAACATTCAACAACCACTTCCGTTTCTCCCCAAAAGCTAGCGTCGAGGTGGAGGGGCGGGGAGGGGGAGGGACACATAGCGCGTTTAAAACAAGACTTAACCAAGAACGTCAGCAGTCAGAAGGGATGTATAGCGCACTTTAAAGAGGAATGCACCGAGCAAAAGTCAAAGTCAAACACTTTTCTCAACCAATACGACCCATCGCTGAGAATTTCCAACGCAGGACGTTCCTCGTGGCGCCTGCGTACTTTTCGTATCTCTGGAACGGATTAGGCGTGGCATTCGAACATGGCACAGAATGGGCTATTCGTGAGGATACTTTAGTCTGAGACAACTGTCATCTTGTTTTTTGTTGGACAGAGACACGACCACAATTAGGTCACAGTGAAAATATCTGTCCAAAAGCACAGCCATCGCAACTACCAGCACCTACCACATCTTGAGGATTTCGAGTGGCACAAATAGTAAGCATAGCAGTAACAGGAAGATAGCACTCTATTGGCAACGTGACGACAAGCCTCCTTTCTCGCTTTTGATGATGCGTCAGGCCATGCCCATAATTATGCAATGCGAAATTTTCAAACTGATATTGGTTAAACCTTCCCAATTTAGAGCGTGTCGTCACTGAACGGAAATGTGGTGGAGTTGAAGATGTGACGGGATGTACATTGTACAACTCGAAGATCAGTCGCAAGGTGAGTCATTACCATCTAATCAACGTACTGATGAAGTTTCTTCTCTTTCTATTCCCACAGGATTACCACAATGTCAAACAACATATTGCCTGATGTTCTGAAAACCAGAACGATGGTGTAACCCTCTCGAGAATAAACTTAAATCTTCACCAGTCCCTCGAAATGAACCCACATCAGCTGCCTCAGTATGCGTGCCGATAGCCTGTTCTTGGAAAAGTCGGTCACGAAGGCGAGATCTCGTTCACTACGTTTGGGAAGAAATGGTATGCCCAGACGCGCACGTTCGCGGTGCGGATAGCGCAAAAAGGTCAAATAAACGCACATATTTCTAACAATTGCAATTGTGCGGTTGGTCTGTCCTTCTGCTACATCACCTTCGAGCACCGAGTCAGGAAAGTTTATGCTGCAAGGTCTTCTTACTACACAATAATCTGTTGAGCGGCGGAGCTGTTATAGTACCAACAAAGTGGCCTGCTCATCACTCGTACAGGGAGGTTGAGACCCCAATTTGACCCCGTCAAAGCCAATTAGTTCGACCCTGCTGCGCTGATGTACTGGTGTCATACTGGTCTGGTGAAGGAGAAATACGTTCATATACCCCCTCAAAGGACAAATAGGTCTGCACATCATCGAATCTCGTCATCCGTCTTAAAGGCTAAGTCGTGCTCATAAGTCAGAGTAAGAGCCGACTATAGGTGGAAAAAGAGTGCACAAGTTGATCCGAAAAGAAATTGATCAGCACCAGCGGCTTTAGCCCTTTACAGGTAATTTGGGTTTTTGCGCTGATCCTCGAACATCCAACGCTAAACATGGCATTCTTCCATTGAACAGGATGGCTAATACCGTTCAAATAGATTCAAATTTCTCGTGAACACTGCAGTCTAGACACCCTTCCACCCCTCCACTATAAATGGTGATTAAAGGTTGAACGAAAGTAGTACTGGCCTCGATTTAGGTCCGTCACCTAATTGCAAAGGAACCCTCAACAGGGACTGTTCGACGAGAAACGTCCACACTCTTCGTAGAGGTAACACAGACACACACACACATAACAATACCCTTCTTGTCTTATTGATTTATTCGCTCTACCAGTAGTTCATACTTTCAGGTATGCAGCGAATCATGTCCTAGCGGAGACTGTCTGAATGAAAGTTCCAGAACCAGTTCCATTACGGTAGCATTGGTACTTCTGCTGTCCCCCCCCCCCTTTAAATATTTAAAGTGCTGAGAGGCGCTCAACATATATATGCACTCCATATCCCTAAAATGGGGAAGGCGTGGCCGCGCCTTCTATTTGAGCGTGGCGGCTCTGCGCTTCTGGTGGGATACTGTCATTCCGGCACAGTTCTAGTCATGCCTTTGTACAGCATTAAACAGGATTACAGTTGTTGTCCCAAATAAAAGTATCCTGCAAAAAGCGCATCCTACGCCATGTTCAGATGAAATGCGCAGTCACGCCCTCCCCATCGCCAGGATATACAGTGTAAGAGCATTCTTTCGATTGCTAGCCATGGAGTACGGTACCTCGTCGTGGTGTATTCGTGCATATTCACAAAAAGTGCCGTACCGTATCTCATTATTGGAAACTATGCTACGACATATCGATTGATTCCGCTGTATTCAGACACTTTCATATGTAACACGGTGACATGCTGAACGGTTCCATTGTAGTGATTTACTAGTCTCCTTATATACTGATTATGATAGCTATTTCTTATATTTTGTACTTTATGTCGTTTGTTGATTGATTTGTATATCAGCTTGGATGTGCTAGGCAAATGGACGCTACTACAGTTGATGGATGCCTACGTGGTGGAGCGATGGAAGGATCCTTTTTCATGCTCAGCCGCTGTAGAGCGCAGACGACCAGAGTCCACGTAGCCCACATCAGCTATAGTAGCAAGGGTAAAATCGCAATTGCGGCAAAATCCGGAAAAGAAAAATCAGCTACACCTTCAGTTCCGTCGAAAGCGATGCATGCGCGCTGCGGCGAAGGACTAGATGCGGTTTTTCGCGGGAGTTCTCCTGATCCGTCCACTTGTCCACCTTAGCCCGCCATTTCTTCACGTTTAGATGTGCCAGCGGTTTGTGATCAGGCTTCAACTGGAGACCTGCACAGAAATCGATTTGTAAATGATCACAGCAGTGGCGATAGATGAACTGGTAACTCACTTAGACTTTCCGAACACACCCACAGGGCGAACACCTTTAGCTGGCCGCTTTCAATGTTCAGTTCGCGACCGATTTCGGCCAGGATAGCGCTAGTAGGCGTCTCTGCGCCATCAGTAAGTTGGACCATAACATTACCGGCTGCCAGGAAGTCCACCTATCGGATAATATCAGATTATAGCAGATCGTTGTAAAAATTGCGCCATTCTCAACTCACTTGTATTTTTTCAAGCTTCTTCCAATTTGTAAGTAACTTCGCCACATCTTGCCAGGCTTTTTTAGGAACATCTTTGCATAGATCGACTGCTCGATTTCCATCACGATTTCGTAAATTCTGTAAATAGCATACCCAAATAAGATGAAGAGGGAGGGGGAACCAGAGTGAAAACCAAGGCAGCGTTCAGACTTTGTGGTGACGCACTGTAACGCGCGAGGACGCGCTGTAATGCACTGTAAAGCACGTCGACACGCCACAATTACAACAGCGCTCCGGTCTATAACGCAAACCCAGCCGCCGCAGACGGCCGGTGTTGCGATGCCAGTCTGCGGGCAGAACCTTCCATCCTATTCCCTCATACTCTTTCGCAACACAAGCGGCCGGCGCAAATTGATTACGTGCTTGCAGACCGGGAACGATCGACAAGACCGGTCCGCGGCTCCGTTACTGTCTACAGAGCGCTTTTGTAATTGTAAAGCGTCGTGCGGCGTCCATCGGCCAAATCTGAAACGGCCACTCAACAGCTTTAGACATAGTGAAGGGGAGAATTATGGCAAGCAATGGCTGCTCGTCTGCGCGCTCATCTCCAAACCGAGTGAATAGCACAGGCGATCAGAGTCACCGCGGCGCAACAGTATCCCCCCCCCCTTCCGCCCAACCCCACCGTCAGCGCCAGCAGCGTCCTGTAAATGTCTCAGGCGAGCAGGGCATGATAAAGATCAAGTCGCCTTTGTATCGTGGCCTGCGGGGTAAGCCTCAATATTCCGACACATTCGTATGATGCCGTTTCGCCATGTATCTGCAGAGTTTCGTCTCAATATTTTTTTGTGTTTGAAATGTTACCATTATTATTGCCTTATGTGGAGTTTTCTCAATAAGTCATTTACTATAGTCTAGAGAATAAAAGATTCAACATTAAGTTCAATTCTATTCACCATATCAATGCCTGGATGGCTGAGTAACAGCTCGACAAGGTAGGCATTTCCATTTAGAGCCGCAAAATGTAATGCCGTCGCTCCTCCTTTGTTTTGCGCGTTCACCTGAAATTTCATTATTTTCAGGTAGCAAGTAATCAAGTTAGGAAAAGGAAAACAGAATAATAAACCACGAGCTTGTTCCCGTACAACGCATAGTGCTTAGGCAGCGTTCATACTCGCGACGAGCAGCCGGCTTAACCTCGGCGATCGCCGCGATCGTCGGTACGTGGCAGAGCGCGCCCCAACGCTATTATGGACTGCTCGCTTGATAAATAAGGGAATCCAACTTGTGAGACCTTCTTTTCTCTTAATGGCTACTAACTGATAGGTTACGACTTTCTACAGACCAAGGGTCGATCTGCGAATATGAGGTGAAGAAGGTTCACTCCTTTTTAGGTAGGGATAAAGGCCAGCTCGATTTCTGAGTGAGCTTCTCTTTTTTTCTTTTGTTTTTATTGTTTCAACTTATACAAGCGTCTTGAAAGTTCATATCGTCTGAACTGCTCCAACTCAAACATTTATAGCTTACAGGTCGAGTTCAAACAACGAAGAAAAAAAAGAAACAGAAAGAAACTCACCTAGGAACCAAAACACTAATCATTTTACGCAACATCAACTGGTGAAAACGTTATAACCTCATGTAGGGGGTGGCAATAAAGTCCTTTTCTTCAGTTCGAACTTCCGCAGCGGCTCATGGTTACCTTTAATATCTGACGGACATTTTTCACATCATATTAAAGAGCATATTAAATACTGTCAGGGCACTCCGCCACAGCCTTCTGGACGAGCGCCATCGAGAGATTCTGGCACGCGACCGCGATGTGGTGCCTGAGATCAGCGAGATAGTCGACTTCTCCGCCACCGTAGACCACCCTATTGAACTCCGCCCGGAACCGGGTATTGAGGGGATTCAGGCGCTTAGGTGACCTGTTTGGATATTCCCGTCTTCTTTATGGTAACTCAGCCCCCTTCCTTCCAAGTATGCGAGAGTTTGCTCCAGATGCCTTCGATTCACGTGTGGCACCCCAGTCTGGGCTATGTTGTAAGTTCACGACTCCCTTTTGTAAGTGCGCAAATACGCCGAGCAAAGACTGAGATACCGCACCGATTTATGCAGTTTGCAGGTCCAATCGCCGCGCATCGCCGCTATGTCGCGAAGTCATGAAACTGCTGCCCTACTGATTAGGTGTACAGGCCTTGTTCGCTCGGAATGCTTTGATGTCACGCAGTGTCAACATTATGTGGACGCTGGCGGGTGTCGCAATTGGTGGAAAACTGCAACGCGAAATCCAGCCCACTAGAACGCCACAACATCTGCAGCGAACAAGATCGCTAGGCTCCAGTCCGCAGGCCTAGCATGCAGAGTAGCGCAGAATTTCCTAGCTAACCGACGCAAGGCATTACTAACCGACTGGGTCCTATGCGAATAACAACATTTTTTCGCCTGCTTGCGAACGCGGCTGGCATAATGGTAATGGTCCGTTCTCCATTTTACATCACGAATCCTGTCCAGGGTTGATTTATTTCAATTTCGTTCTTACAACCGTCGCAACTTGTTACTGAAGGGCTATGTTAATAGTTCACGACTCCTTTGTAGTGACGACAAAATACGCGACATGAATGACTAGATACGCATCGATTTTGCAGCGGATTTTGCTAGTTCGAATCGCGCGGATCGCCGCTGCCTGTGCGCGATATTATGAACGGCTGCTTACTGGTTCGGTGTACAGCCTTTCTTCCTTCGGATGCTTTGATGCCGGTCTTGAGTGCACGATTGCAAGAGTCTTCCGCCGTAAAGCGGGAGGTGCATGGAAAACGAATCCCAAAACCGAAATAATTGCGCAGGTAACACGTAAACGCGCATCTAGGGTGTATGCTTCATTTTTCGCGATTAAGTCGCTCTGTTCGCGCCTGCGATGCAATCGAGCACGATTACTGGCGCCTATCGCTCTGATCCTGAGGCCAGATAGCCCGCACAATGTGAGCGACCCATCGGAAGATCGCCGAAGTTATGACCATAATCGGAGAGTCTAGCAGTGGTGGATTCACTATCAGTGTAAGCGAGCACTCTGAGTTCAGCGTTGTCTCCATCACGCAGAGCCCTGCATTCAACTTCCTTCTCGCGTCGCACGAGCCATTTTAAGTACTCTCAACAATTCTTCTCCTCGCACGACCATTTTAGTGCGAAAGGCGTCCTGTGATTTACACATAAACCTCATCACGTGCGGATCGGACCCATAGGGCACTCCCTGAAAACCTTGGTTCTTCAAAGAAATTCTGTTTGGCGAGCAAGTTAATTGCGAAACAGTAACCTCATACACTGTGACTTTGTCAGTAAACGTTGAATTACAGCTGAAAAACCCTGTGCACTTCGCAGAACCACGGCAGCGCTGAGTCACCATCATCGATTGTCAGACAGCCGCGCACCCAAGCACCTCCCAACGACACCATTGTCGGCTGTACTCGAAGTTACGCTCCTGTTATGTCTGAAAAATCCGATACTGCTCAGCCAGGGCTAAGGACCGTCTCGTTCAAGGTCCATCTGGATGGAGCTGTTATTAGCATCAGCTACAGCGACAAAGAAGATCTATTTGAATCGCTCAAAAAGAGGCTGAACGACCTGGGCATTCCAATGGCAAATGTCTACGCGACAGATCGTGACAATGAGCCGCTCCAGCTGAAGGATTCAGATGCAGTTGCAGAAGCGGTAAGTGATGAAAAGTTACGTGGGAGAAGCCCTGTGCTGTTTGCTCGCGGCCCGAATGGTGACCGATGCCCGGGCTTTGGTGAGGAAGACTTCGGTCCAGGGCGACATCACCACTCTAGGCATCAATTTCATGGCCACCAAGTCCACAAGCATCGCTCATCGTCCAGTGAGAATTCCAGAAAAAGTGGCCACTCTCCTGGACACCGTCCTCATCACTTTGGAAGCTACGATAATAGTAACCCAAGCATAGCCGTGGTCACGGAATTCCTCGCTTTTATGTTCCTCCTCCTCCCCCTCTCCCTCCTCCCCCATACTGTGGTCCTTTTTGCCCACCATTCGCTCACCCTGTGATGGGTTCTGGATGCGGATGCTGGCCCCTTCCTGGTCATGGATTTGATCATAGGCATGGGTACGGTTTTGGTTACGGTGGTCATTTCCCCGCTGTTGGTCCTAAGGGCTATCACCCTCCTTTTGTTCCTAATGGTCACTGCCCTGCATTTGGCCCTGCTTTTTGTCACGGTGGTCATGCGCATGGGTACGGCGGTCACTAAGTTCCTTTGAATTTTTCTTACGTTAACAAGAAATTCTATCCGACCGAGTGATAGTCTGTTTTACTTTGTTAACATATACATTGTACTGGTTTATCTGACCGCTGTTCCGTCATATTTCCACTAATAAACATCGTTTTCATCTTTGCTGTTCCTACTGATGACAGGTTCAATCCGATAACCATATCCTCCTAACACATAATTATGAGTGTCCGCATTGATTGTAGCGAGTGAGTTACCAGCAAAAGAGCAGTGAGCTCTGATGAAAGCTCCTCCTAGGACCATCAAAATATGACGTAGGCTTCAGTTCCTTTTTTAGGACGGCGGATGGCATCCAGCATCCAATTTCGGAAGATGGTGGTATGTCTGCGAGCACCGAGATGGGGAGTTGCGTGGGCTTAGGGGGACCGAGCACCGGGAGGGGCGAGCGAACCGAATACTTAGTGGAGAAACGGGTTTCTCATTCTTAAAGACAGCTCCCGCGCTCAAGTAGTACATGGTCGTCCTTCCTTGTGCAAGTAGTCCAGCCCCCAAGCTAGAGACTGTCCCACTCTCGCGACTCCACAGCGAGCGAGGAGCGAGCTACAGCCGCTGAAAGTTCTAGTTCTAACGCCCGCTCAGTTGGACCGCCCACTAAGTTGCTAAGTTGGGACGGCGGCATTAATCGGAATTGCATGTCCTTTTTGCTGACCGCGCTCGTGCCCATAAATAATTCTGCTCTCCTTTATTACATTTTATTCATTAGGAGCACATACAGTCAACTGCCA
>MU939655.1:0-10746 GCA_036418165.1 Cooperia oncophora
CGGTGATAGGAAGCCTATGCTCGTTTTCAAATTCTTGTTACCATGTTTATGAGGTACACTGTAGAGTTTGACACTATTTACACTCCTTATCCCTGAGACGGAGTAGGCGTGGCATTTGAACATGGCATAGGATGGGTTATTCGTGGAATATTTCAACTTGAGACAACTGTCATCTTGTTCTGTAATGGACAAAGAAATGATTACAACTGTCGCAAAACGAAAATATCTCACGAAAAGCTCAACCGCCGCCAGGTTCAGTTCGAGTACGCAGCCACATCCCAGGGGTTTTGAGTATACCCTTGACTGCCAAATTTTCTGAAGTGTGGATCAGAACTTCGACTTCTCTCCAGGGGTAGTTTAACCTTCTGAATATCCAAACCGATGCAGCATTCGTATGGCATGGAACCACTTGGCGTCCGTGCGAAACTACCCGAGTAACGACCAAATTCACTGAAAACTTGTTTGTAGATGTTTACATGAGCTCCATGCGAGTTAAAGATGGGGAAGGGTATGCTCGTGACAGCATGGCCTGCTTCTAATCTGCTTCGTTCGCCCGATACAGAGATTCCTTCATATTCTGAAGCTGAGCCTTAGCAAAAAGAAGGATTACTGTAGCGGACAACCAGAAAGAGTGCTGCATTGTCTCTCCGTATTCCTCTGACTGCCTTAGCACACCGCTTGGCACGAGTCCGCACTGCACCCGCCAAGGCCAAAACAGGCATACGGGGCCGTGTTGTTTAGCGGATGCCAGGCATTTCGCGCCGAGCGGATGTGATGTTTGTGTATAAATTACCGCTGTCGACAAGTTTCCAGTGGGTTTTGTGATTAAGGGTTTTCTGGCCCCGGCTGGCAATTACGGGCTAGATGGGTGTTATATTCGTCTTCTGAGAGCCAAATCTCTCCAGAGATCAAGTGTCAGCCGAAGCTGCCATCGGTGAAAAAGTCGTTAAAAAACTGGATGTGTCTTTCAGGCATCCACCCGCCGTGGGAAGGGGGGGGGGTAGAATGACCGAGGAAACAAGCCCTGTCCCAGCATCCACTGGTCTCAAAGGCAGTATGCATGGTTGCTGTGGGCGGGCGGTCGCGGTCAAAGAGTCATTGGTGAAAGGTCTGGGTCGGGTGTGGCAAAAGCCCTCTCGCAATCCTTTCACCAATGACCCTATCAACAACCGCCCCCTGCAGCAGTCGTGCCCACTGCTGGACTTTCGCTACTTTTTCTCTACTACCGGACCAACCAGGTCGTCTCAGTGTTTAACCAGGAACAAGTTACCGTACCCATGCCTTCGAGCCAAAAGATGCGGAGAAGATTTTCTTGATGTTGGATGAATCATTTCTTATCGATACGATCTTCTTTGTAAATATTATAACTGCTTCATCTTTTGAAAAAAGGCCACATTTCAGTCCGATGTCGTCGCCTTCGTCAGCTGGTGACACCATTCTCGACACTACTGTAACTTGGAGAGATATCGAGGAGCGACTTGAGAAGGATCTCGGCAGAAAATTAATTTTTGGTCCAAAGCGCGCAGTGCAACTCATTGGGGAAGGAAATGTAAGTATTTGTTAACGGGAATGTAACTTTATAGATTAAGATTACTAGTTAAAATCCAGAGGCGTTCTATTAACAAATCACTGAGCTAGCGTAAAGGCATTTCCCATCGCTATCAACGATAGAGGCGCTTGAAGAGGAAATCTGGCCCAGTTTGTACTATCATTGCTTCCCTAGTTCCGGTTTACAAGTCTCACTCTGGCGAAACCTGTGAACTCTTGTGAAGCTGGAGCAAGCTCATCTAGCCATCATGGTAAAACCTGTCAACTCGAGAAGAGGCTGCCTAGATAGGTCGACACGTCGATGGGAAGTAGCGAAAGTGCAAAATGCCCCCACCCGTCGTCAAACTGCACCAGGAAATCTTAGTGCATTTATCAGCTTTCGTTCATTTTCAGGGCTTTATGTCGCGCGTCACCATTATGAACACCGATCTGCAAGGAGAAGCGAGCGATTTACCACCGAGGTTTTAGTTCGTTTTCTTTCTCGATTCACTGCTAGAATGAGCGTCTGAGGCAGCGTTCACACTTCGCGATGACGCGCGTCGACGTGCTCTACAACTGCGATGGCGCCCCAATGCTATAGCCGCGAACGTAGACGGGTGTCTTCGCCAGTCGCCTCGTGGCGCTAACGTAGTTGGGAGGGGCCACGCGGCTCGCGGCGAGCGATGACTCATCTGCTCTTCTGCTCCCTCCTCGGCAAAATAGAAGTAATTTCGTGTTTAGGACATGAATATAACTTCGCCCTAGCTATATTCAAAAGTTAAAACAGTTAACACTGAAAAGTGCAAAGAAACAGTTTTAGGCTGCAAGGTTCTTGCCTAAACTACAAAATTTTGTTGCATGTTTGTCGTTGACTGTTATTGTTGACTACAAAAAATCAAATTTTTAGCTTCTGTGGAATTCTTCAGCAAGTTCCCGGTGAATCTTGTTTGTTTTATTCTGATTTGGCTGCTAGATTCGCGTTTCAAGTATGCCGATGAGTGAAGAGCCGATGAGTCATCACTCGCCGCGAGCCGCGTGGCCCCTCCCAACTACGTTAGCACCTCGCTCGTTCGAGTTAATTTAGGTTGATAGGAGGGTGTGCGCTTCTAATCGCACAGTCTGGTATAATTCGGCTACGAATCCTGGTGTTTCGGGAGAGTATTGAAGAATAGGAGGGTACCAGGCTGTGTGAATACAAGACGCACCCTCCTAATTTCCTATGATATCTCGAAACAAGCGAAACGGCGCCGATTCATACCCGTCTGCAGCTGCGTTCCCGTCCATAGCACTAAATCAGCGGTAGCGCGTCGACACGCTTTACAGCGCGTCATCGCAAAGTCTGAGCGCTGTTTAAGCTGTAGTACTTGCACTGGCGGGTATTCCAGCCGATGTTGAATGCGCTTATTTTGCATTCCATAATCTAGAGAACGCACTGCGACCATCAAACAGTATTGGAGAGCAGGCGGCAATCATTGCCCGTCTACGCTGCACTTTCGTGACCTGCACCCATTTTCATTGTTCAGCGTTTCGATAACTTCGCAAAAACACCCGTATTCGCTCATGAAATGTGCTTCTAGAATAGTTGTGAAAATCTTATCGAAAATAGCCGGACAAGAAGTTGGTGACTCTTTCAAAAATCACACTGAGGACGAACGGCTTTTTGAAGGATACGAAGAGAACATCAGAAAGGTCAGATTTTCTGTCTAAGGTTTGAAATATTCTCGGTTCGCTAGAGATTCCACTTTATCCAAAGAAGTTTTGGTTTGATAGCTGCGGTTAACGGCGCGGTGCTCGCTCCGGAAAATATGACAAGAGTGCTGAGTTACGGGCCTCGGATGGGATGTAACGGCGAGATGGGGAATGAGTCTCGTCTGACTTTTGCCCATAGCTTGGCACTCTTGTAATACGGCCACGCACACAGATCAGCTGTAGACACTTCCGAAGACGGTGTGCGTGTGCTAGGTGGATGGGTCCTGCAGTAGCGTAACGCTTTCCCGCACAAAAATGAACGGGCTCCACACTTCGCCCGCGATACCCTCCAGGTGCAGCTCTTCCATCGATACCAACATTCCAGAGTGAACTCTTTGCCAGAGGAGGAGAGCAATCAGAAGTGAGAGGGCGCGGACAAGTAGCACATTTGGCTATAATAAGGCATGTGGCTGGCTGTACATAAGCAGAGTCTGGAGACGGCATCCGGGGCATCACCACCTTACAACTCAGTGCTTTTGAATGGAGAAAATGACAGCTAGCGCAGCTGCGGACACACTCTCCCCATGTTTGAGTGTAGGGAGCTGGTAAAACTTTGGGAAGTTGTTAGGTGGAATGAGGTATGAGGAAGGGGGATCACTAGAGGAGAAACTCTTGAGGGGGAGTCACGTTTCGCAACAGATTTTGCCAACGGACGGCAGGAGTGCCCTGACTTTCCATGGTACCTAAATGCACTTCACCAAAAACTCATTTTTTGTGGTCATAATATTCTTGAATTTTCAGTTGCACAATCGTGAAGTGAATTGCTATCGAGTGTATTCTCGTTTCGATCTCTCGGTAATGAAGATCCCTCGTATGTACTTCGCGCAAGACTATAATGAAAGAAACACGCAGAAAGGTAAAACTTCTTGTTATATAGGGATTGGGTAGAATGAAGTAATAATGCGAGCAGGATGTCCTACTTTTTCTGGGGATATCTTGCTCTTCCATTTTGATTGCTTTTCTTCGAACCACCTCGGTAACATCATGAGCTCGCTGAACAAAGCGCTGCAAGTGATCGCCCGCCTACTTCAATGCTAACGGATTTCTTCGCCTTGGGGAGGACCACTTTCATTAGTGAACCATTAATGAATTGAACTTGTTAATGAATCACGTACGATTCACCACGCCGGAACAAATCATTCTGTAGCAAATTGTCACAATTCCGAGAACCGTGCGGGGTGAATGGGTCGTAGTTGCAGCAGCGTGCCACTTTATCCTTCAAAACTACACGGAAACGAGATTGGAAGGTAGTGATACCCGGGTTCGGGTTTCCGACTCAGCTGCCCTCAGTGTACAGTTAGTTTTGATACTAAAGAAAAGCAATCAGCACGTAGCATGTTCTCTATCCCGCAATCAGGGATAGAGAGCAACTAGGAGTGAGGGGGTGTAGACAAGTAGCTGGTTTAACGATAGTTAGCCGTGTGGCTGAACGTGGGGGCGGAATCCGAGGACAGCCCTCAGCACTGTTTCCGTGCTCTTTTGATTAGAGAAAGTGACACTACTGCGGCTGCGGATTCATTCACCTCGCACAGACTGGGGGGTCAGTATTGCGGATCCAGTGAGTGACAGCCATGAGAGCTAATGCGCTTGGCGACTCCCAGAAATCTCGGGCTCGCAAGCTTATCTTTAAAAGTGGCACAAGATCACCGAATCCGCGTAGAGACACTTGGTAACGGCGATAATTCGAACAATTCTGATCACAGAATATGGCGATTTCATTTTGCGGCTGGCGCTAAATGATTGACACTACGGTTACCTGCGCTCTGCTAAGGCTGAGCCCAGGAGGTAATCGTAGTGTCCTCTCTTGGCGCCAGCGCCAAGAATGAGTGTCATACTCGTAATCAGGATGTTGAATTACCCCTATATACAAGTTTTTAGTGGATTTGGTGGCTTAGGCAATTTGAAAATGAGCTCGCCGAAATTTCTGGAGTCCAAACGGCATTAGCCCAGCCATGATCCCTATAGGGCTTGTCATGGGAGCGTACCTTGGAGCGTAGCCAGGGGAGATTTCCCACCACTTCTAGGAGACCCAAGATGCCATCATTGTTGGGACAAGCCCACCCGTGGCTGCGCTCCAATACGCGCCGCGTCATACGCCCTGTCGTTTGCAGTGACCATGAAGAAAACAGTTTCTCTTTAGAACGAGAGGGGTATCATTTTGTGGCATACCATATCATTGCCCGGCACGCCGACAGGAGTTTTATCCCACAAAACTCTCAGTTTTTGTTTGCTAGGTTTCTTCACGTTATAGGATGAGAAGTTAACAGTCATTTTGTTTTCCCGCGTTACTTCGGAAACTCAATTCAGCTTTCCTCGGAATGGAGTGTGTTGAAGGTGTGGAGTTGCGGCATATTTTCCATAATGTTGATGTCAAAGAACTATCCGATGTGAGCTTTTAGTCCATAGGTTTGTATTCGCCCTTCCTTCCATTACAATACAGACGGTGCAGAGGAAGAGCGCAACAATAAAGGAGACATGAGTGTGATTGAGAGTCTCCACCCTTGTCGCGGAATCAGCTTTTCAAGTGGTTCTTTCTAGGCGTTGCGAGGGCTTGCTTACCTGCAAGCGGTAAGTCTCCAACTAACTGAAGACGAAAAGCAAAAAGTCGCGAGCAATCCGATTGCCAACGTTTATGGACCGCTCCTGCCACCTCAGGTATCGTTTCTGTGGATTTTTTCTCCGGAGTTATTGGTCCACTCATCACCACGGCGAGTAGCTCAGTTCCCCTTTCATGAGAATTCAATAAAAATATTTATTCTAGGCAGTAACAAAAATGCTGTTGGATGTGGGCAGCCGATCGAAGATGTGGGAAAGCTGCTGTACAGAACTGTCGAAGATGTCAGCTGAAATAGCTGACATGAAGCTACCGTATTCACTGAATGACGAGCTTGGTGAGCTTCAACTACAACTTTCAGTTTGATATCTTCATGTCCAAAAGGTATCACTCTTTAATCTCTTTCTCTCCATGCTTCTCCCAGCCCTTGCTTACATAACACCTCTGCATTCAGAGACAAACTGTGCTCACCCGTAGTTCCTGGTCCTTACGGGGTGCGGGAGGAATGGTTCAGCAGCTGCAGTAGCGAGCCACTTTCTCCGCTCAGAAGTGCACGCGAACAGGGCTGGACATAAGTGCTCGGGTGCAGTCCCATACTTCGCCAGCGCTCCTACACTGCCGGCCACATGCCTAACCATAGCCAAACGCGCTTTCTGCCCTCTCACTTGTGGTTCTTCTCTCCCTTTGACTGTGCGTTCGCTGCAGGATTTTGGTATTGGAGCAAGTACTGCATCTTGGGGATAGCGCCCGTGGTGTCAGGAGATGGCATCCGGATACCACATTTCTCCACCCCCCCCCTTTTCTGTGCCCTTTGAACGGAGACACTACTGCAGCTGTCGCCCATTCACCTAGCATGTGGGAAGAATTCCCTCGGATCAACTGTACAGTTTTCCTCTTATGCCCTCCTTCACCGCCTTTCTCCAGGACTCTGAACTCGAACCTGGACAATGAATACCTAAAACTGCTGCAAAATGGCTTATCATCCAAAGTTTTTAAGAAGATAAAGCTCTTAGCGATCATCGTGCTCTCTTACAATAACTAAATATTACCACCTTATACGTGTGCGCACATAAGCTATGACAGAAGCCATAAAGCTGATGGAGAGACAATAGAAGGCGGCTCTGGTGATGTAGTGATCCACACGGACACGGTACAGTCTTATTCGCTGCTGATGAGGGGCGTGTAAGCAAGACTGGGTTTGGCTTGTAGCCATCTCCTTTCCTACCAGTTGTTGAAGCGGGTAATCGGAAAGATTGGTGATGAACGACTGGTGCGATTGATATGATACAGTCTTGTCGCTTGCTCGCTTCAGCAACCGATGGAAAGTGGGTTTGGCACCGCGCCGAACCCATCCCTCTTGACACGTCAGCGAACAAACTGCAAACACGAGAAGTGTTCGATCCTCACCTGGGATCATATTTTTGGCCCACAACTCAGCATTCGTGTTGTAACGAGGGGACAAAAAATGGATTGGTGGAAAGCCTTGGAAAGGAACAGTACTGAAATTCAGGCATTTTCAGGGATGAAAGACGTAATGATCCATGGCGATCTATGGTCAGCGAATTTGCTGTGGAAGAAAACACATAAGGGATTTGAACTGGCCAGGATAATCGACTTCCAAGTCAGTGATTAAATTGTGTTGTGTATAAGTAAGCGAACCGGTTAAGCTTGAAACCAGTTGTCAAGCTCTTTTATTGCTTTAATGTGGCGCTGCTGTCGCCTAAAATCTGAAGACGTGCTCTGTTAGGATGCCAAAGTTATTGTTAGATTTTCGTTCAGATGTTAAGAGACAACCTACTAGATAGGCTTCAACCCTTCCCCTCCACCCTGTCAGTCACGCGTCTTTTGAATGAACCCGTACTTCCACCGACGTTCTTTCAAATTATGTGACATAATGTTGAAATAGAATAAATTGCGACAACAAACTTTTGGAGAGGGAGGGGGAAAGGTACATTCCATATTAGTCGTATGGGTAGAGACGGCTACCCGTTATGGTGGCCAATGAGGGGGAGGCTCGGTTTGGCGCTGTGCTAGTCTGTTTTCCACCAACAGTTGTCGCTCGCAAGCTTCAGCAGGTGGTGGGAAAGGGGGTGGGGTGTGTAACTTTAGCTAAGTCAGTAATTAGGCTGGCAGATCTCGCACCTAGTGTGCCTTGCCAGTGGGGAGCCCTTTCATAAGCTAACTATTAATAATAACATCGCTGTACACCTTGATCTACTGCAGCAGCAGGAGAAGCTGAGGCATCTAAGGTACCTGAAAGATGCGTTGTTTCTGCAAAGAGGGGAGGAGTGCAACAAATGTAGTAGGCGCAGGTTCTTTCGCAGAAGGCATCTGTGGTAAAGCTGAAGACGTATAGAGTGAAGGAGTGGCCGCGTGCCTTGTGCTGTAGTAAGTGTCTGTAAAAGATCCATATACACTGTATGATGGAGAAGGAATGGGCAGGTGTAGTCGGGGTGTCGATCGTAGAGGCCGTGTACATGAAGGTTCATGGAGTTGTGAAGTGTTGCCGTGGAGGGTAAGGGGTTGGGGAGTGTTGACATGATAGGTACTGTACATAGACGCACTAGGTCCTGCAGAGAAGGTATGGCTGAGGAGAACCGAGTAGAGAAAGTCGCCGTATCAGCTTGAAATCATGCTGAGACACAAACACGGAAAGGTGCTGTTCAATGCAATTCTTCAGCCTAAACACTTGTTGACACGATTGACCTTCGAAGAGGGTCTGATACAAGGGAATCAAAAGCAAGGTGTCTAATGATGTGCGAAAGGTGATCTGCTGTTAACTAGTTTGCCTTTAGCTCAGTTCGTAAGTACTTCTGTCATCCATATAGCGTAGAAGGTAAGTTCTTCACATTTTCCAGACCCATTTTCCATTCAAGCGTGTGTTTCTGAACCTTTAAGTGACTTTAATTTCCCCTTTCTTCTATTTATCAATAATATTCACTGAGCTGGAAATGCTGGTGAGAGGCACCAGCCAGCGCAGCCAATTAGGCAAGGTCGCCCCACAGGCGATCTCACCGGTGTCCCCACAGGCGAGGGCGGAAAGGTGCTAAGTGAGGTCAACTTAGCTAAATTGACATTCCCAAGGGGGTGGTGCCGCGGTACCCAGCCCCTCCCTTCTGACACGTCCCAGCATCCGCAGCGAACAAGACTGCAGATGAAGGAACCAACTTTCCTTTCCTGCAATTTTCAGCGGTTCCTCTATAAAACTCAATACAGTCACCTTTGAAAAAAAAACGTGTGGACTAACTTACACTTCAGTTGTCTGCGGATGAAGGGGCGTGTCATGCAGTATGAGTGCGCCTCGGCACCAAAACGGTTGTGTGCCAGTTGTTGAAGCGGGTGTTTGTCAACAATTAGCAGAAAACGAGTGATACGAACAGCACAATACAGTCTTGTCAGCTGCTCGCATCAACAGCTGGTGGTGGACGGGTTTGGCACCGCGCCCAACCCACCCCGCCTGACACGCTCCTTCGTCCGCAGCGAACTAGACTATAGCTTGAGTATAAAGCAGCTTAGGGTAGCGTCCAGACTTCGCGACAGCAGCGCTTCGGTCGCGCATTCGACGCGATCGATGCGCATGCTTTCAACTGCATCGATCGCGTCGAACGCGCGACCGAAGCGCTGCCGTCGCGAAGTCTGAACGCTGCCTTACGGGAAACTGTATAATCATCTGGTTTTCTAGCTGGCTCATTTCGGATGTGCTGCCGAGGATCTGACTCGTTTACTGATTACAACGCTGAGTGGACACGACCGGCGGAAGAATTGGGAAAATCTGCTGAAAGAGTTCTATGGATATCTTACGACGTACTGTAAGAAAACGGAGCTGCCCTACTCTCTCGAGCAAGTGAGTAAATGACTATTTCTCCTACATTTCCGATTCTATTATCCTCTTTTTTTGACTCACTTGTTCGCCATTCCGGCTTTCTTGGGTATGTTGAAGGCACTTCTTACGCTCCTCATTTGGGTGGAGTCGGGCCTTTCTTTGTGCCTCCTATGTTATTTCGTATCTCATTTGTGATACGGTCGAGGAGAATGGCACTGTTGAGAAAGGCACTATGGTAGGCCGGATTCCCCCATGCGATCAACGTAGACTTTGCATTTTAATTGTTGTAGTATATTCACTAATCATACCTCCACACACTTCATTCGATATCTCTGAGTGCCTACAGCGAAAAGAGAAGCCGAAAAGAAAAACCGAAAGAATAAACCACTGTTTTTTTTCAGCTGAAAGAAGCGTATCGTCGATTTTTCCCATTTGCTGGAACTATTCTGCTACCAATCATTGACTCCGTGGCCAAGGTTCGATCTGATATGAATATTGATTATAGGCATTGATTTATTGTATAGTTTCAGCATTACTATTCTCCACTATACGACTCTTCTTAATTCGGGCCAAACCTTAGTCGAAACTTCTCCCCGCAAGGGCTCATCACATCCACTCGGCTCGAAATCACGCACTCCTTGCTTTACAGGCGTAAATGTCAAGACGGCTCAAAACACCCTTCATATACCCTTGGCGAGAAAACGCAGTGTGCGCTCCGGACGCTAGCGCCAAAAATAGCCTTTAGCTGCTGTGCCGCGAGCGCCAGAGATGGTCGCGATTAGCGGTCGTTATACTCTCGATCAGGGGACCTGAAGAGAAAGTATAGGACAACACCCTTGAGACTTTTCGATCAAAAATGTTTCCTGAATTCCGATGAGTGGTGGCAGTAGTGGTACAGTAAAGGGTAAATAGTCCCAGAAGTCGCACTATATATAGTTTAGTACCTATATTAAGGAAGATTCTACCTAAACACCAATTAGAAGAGGTCGGGTCAGGGATGAAATGGGTAAGACATGGGACAAGGTGTACAAAGCACACATGAACCGAACTAAACCCCGCCTACAGTGGGCGGGGCGTGCGCCACAACAGTGTC
>MU939657.1:0-11262 GCA_036418165.1 Cooperia oncophora
ACAAGCAGATGCACTCCAGTGGATCAGAAAAGTCCTACGTATACTTTCATATGTTTACTAGTTCATGACGTTGTTGTGGGCGGACATCGTTCTTCCTTCTCTTATCGCCCGTTCCCCAGTTCTGAGCTTGCAGGTTGTTTCTGCCTTTAGCTGTTTCTTCAGGTGCTCTTCGCATGGATGAGTCTTTCACCATTGGAGCTGAACGACATCTGAGTATCGCTGCACTCCCTACTTCACAAATGTGCCATGCGCTTATTAACCCCCCTCGCGGTCAAATATGAACCCCCGCTGTGATTACCACAACGATGGCCTACCGTTTCTTCATTAGTCTTTTGAATCCAACCAGGGGCCAATAAAGCCAAAATAAATTACGGGACTTCAAGTGCGTCTACTTCTCAAAATAGATGCCGGATTTTTTGGTACATTCAAAGGGACCGTGTAGATAAATTTAATTTCTTATCTGTCATCACAGATGCACTATAAATGGTTGCTAGTGACGAGAGACAGTCTCAAACTTCAACAAACAAGTACTAATCGCTGGAAGACCTTTCAATATATCTAAAATAGAATTTTTTTTCAACAGGCCTCCTTTTCAAGGGCAACCTGACGAAATGAATAATATTATACCAATTAGCCACGGATTAAGGGCGAAAACAATTGATCCAATCCCATTCAATACTCCCTCTGTGCCACTCCAAACCGCCCGCGGTCGACAATACCACACCCTCATGCCATTATATGAGCCTGTACAGCCATTTAAAGACAAACTGCACCCTTACCTCCTTGGACGCTCTTCCTTGCCATGTGTGAGCTAAACGGATCCACAGCTGCCATAGCGTGCCGCTTCCCCCGGTCAAAAGTGCACGGAGACTGGGCTGGAGTAGCGCGTCCTTCGTACTAACTACCTCAAAAACCTCCTGAGCATGAGTATCACATCCGCTTCCCGAGACCGCCTCGGGCCCGCGCCAAAACACCCAAGAATCACCAATATCGATGAAAACTTATCCCTAGGGGTAGCTTAAGCGCCTGAACAAGACGACCACATCAGGTTGGCATGGAACCGCCTTGCGCGCACTACAGGGAAACCCCTTGAATCACCAAATTCGATGAAATCGTCCAGGATCGACCTTCTCTTAATCTTGGCATTGTTGTATCTTCAAACAGGTGTATAGATTGAGCCGTCCAAGATTGTTATAATTTATTGGCCAACGTTTCGGCTACTTCGCCTTCGT
Source organism: Cooperia oncophora (assembly GCA_036418165.1). Taxonomy (NCBI): domain Eukaryota; kingdom Metazoa; phylum Nematoda; class Chromadorea; order Rhabditida; family Trichostrongylidae; genus Cooperia; species Cooperia oncophora. The sequence continues at coordinate 1,233 of MU939657.1, forward strand.
CAGGGCCTGAAAGAGTCCAAGAACAATTGAGATCTGTCCCCTCAAACGCCTTAACAAAACTTAAGACTATTTCGAGATCCTAGTAAACCACCTAACGGTATCGATCGATAAGGTGAGTAGGCTTACCTAGATCTCAGCCGCGACGACGTGAGACCGACCACCCAAGCTGTAGTACTGATTAGTGAGCTGCTACCTCCACCCCGCGACCTCGACCTCATGTAGATCAAAAACCGCATAGGTCGGCAAAGGGCGCGAGTTCACGGGTTATGGCTAAACATTCCTCTTTCCTGTTCATTAGGGGTCTTTCGCCGAAATCCAAAACGCTTCCAAGGTTTTCCGCGCAGTGATTTCAGGCTCCTGTGCCAGGATGGACACCGTCACCTGAAATTCGGCATCCCCATGATACTCAACACGATGGCTACCAAGTGGCGTCCGGACCTGTGATCTTCGCAAGCCATCCAAGTGCTCTTTAACACGTACGCACAAAGGACGGCCCGTTTCCCCTACATATTCACTATCACATGTGAGGCAGCGTATTGAATAGATCACCCCCGATTTCATGCAATCACCTGCTCTACCGGAGGGGCACACCACACATTCCGGGGTATCACATGAATAGTCATAGAGGCGATTACGTACGAGGAGACGTTTTAAGTTGTTTGGGGGTATTTCTACCACCCTAACGTCTTCTTGCAAGCCACATCTGTGCAGACTCGAACGGATCGCCCGGCTAACTTCTTCCGAAATAAACGGGAAACAAAATGGTATTTTCTCGGAAGATATTCGTCTGTGACCCCGTGACGTCTGGTAGATCCCCTGCGCAATGGTCGCGACTCCAAATAACCGTTAGATACCGCAATCTTTTTAGCCATATCGACCGATTCTTGTTCTAATGCAGGATCAGAGGAGACCCTGCGCGGAAAACCTTGGAAGCGTTTTGGATTTCGGCGAAAGACCCCCTAATGAACAGGAAAGAGGAATGTTTAGCCATAACCCGTGAACTCGCGCCCTTTGCCGACCTATGCGGTTTTTGATCTACATGAGGTCGAGGTCGCGGGGTGGAGGTAGCAGCTCACTAATCAGTACTACAGCTTGGGTGGTCGGTCTCACGTCGTCGCGGCTGAGATCTAGGTAAGCCTACTCACCTTATCGATCGATACCGTTAGGTGGTTTACTAGGATCTCGAAATAGTCTTAAGTTTTGTTAAGGCGTTTGAGGGGACAGATCTCAATTGTTCTTGGACTCTTTCAGGCCCTGACGAAGGCGAAGTAGCCGAAACGTTGGCCAATAAATTATAACAATCTTGGACGGCTCAAACTATCCACCTGTTTGAAGATACAACAATGCCAAGATTAAGAGAAGGTCGATCCTGGTCGATTCTACAACATGTGCCAGCCAACTGTTTTCCGACTAGTGAAAGAAGTCCTCTCTTTGCGACAAAGGATTGTTGCGATGAGACAGACCACCCACTTCTTACGCCGCTTGTCTGCAGTATCGTCTGACACCCAACTTCATTACGAACAAACGATTGCATGAAATGTGCGGTGTGCCGAAGGATTCAAGAAGAATACAGACGATCGAACAACAACTACTACGCACGGCACTGAGGACAAAACGTGATCAAATGTATGCTTGTCTGAAGAAGTGTGTTGCTAAAGAGATAAGTTGTGAACGGATCGTGCCGAAACGCCTTTGGCAGAGAATAGTGGGTGAGTCCAAGAAACATTTGTGATTATGTCCGCTCGAGTACTAAGACAAGACTGAAAGAAAAGTTCGATAGATTAGTAGACCAACAACGGTGTCGTAGATCGAAGGAGGTGACTACTGGTAATCCTAGTAATACCACCATCCCACACTCGTCGAATGATAGTGTGCAGCCCTCCGATTCGCGCGTCACGGTTATAGGCGACATTCCCCTCTCGGATGGGGCGCGGTCGTTGCTGGAACTGGGCCCTAGTTTTGCTCCCGCTCAGAATATCACCCATACGGCGGTGCGCAGAATAGTTGGCAACTTTGCAAGTGCTCCACGATCGCTTACGGCACAAAGCTAGTGCAGAACGGCGGGGAATATCCACGGCAGATCGATCGAATGAAAGAATCCCTGCTCTACCGTTTCCTTGCACGTTCTACAAGCCCCAAGAAAGTGACCCTATCGTAGACACCAAATTCAGACTGTTTGCTACTTCTGTTTACAGAATAGTACGACAGTATACTGATAAACGCGTACACCCAAACATAACCCTTTCACAAAGGCGGGGTATGAAAGAGATACGAGATCGCCTGAAACGATGGAAGTATCCGTTTATCAGTGAGTGACAAAGGAGGGGAATTTGTAGTCCTATCACAAGGGCTTGACAGGGCGATCACTAGTATGCATCTCCAAGACCATACTCTCTATTGCAGATCAACGGAGAAAGAGTTCTGCAAACAATATAGAAGGCTAAACAGAATATGGAGTGACGTGGCGAAGAGTGCAGGCCTGCCCAGAACGACAATCAATCGTATCAAGTGTGACCTGCCAGTTTGTCCTGTATTGTATGTTCTGATCAAGACACATAAGCTCAGTCACACGGAATTGAGCTTGGTGAACCCTGGCGGCTTCAAGGTTAGACCTATAATAAGCAACATTGGTGGACCAACCGATAAGATCTCATGGTTTCTCAACATAATCTTGGGACAACTGCTCCAACATATCCCCGCCCACTTGACAAATACGGGTATGTTACTCGATAAGTTGTCCAATGTTGACCTCAGCGAAGGTTGTGTCACGGAGTCATTTGATGTGACATCACTTTACACCAATGTTTCGAATGAAGCTGCTCTGGAGGCTACATATGAACTGCTGTGCGAGCACGAACGTACGCTCAACCTCTTTGGGTTCACCATTCCCCAGGTCATGAAAATCTTGGGAGAGTGTCTGAAGTGTTCTATCTTCAAGTGGTCAGGCACATACTACAGGCAGCTGCGGGGATTAGCTATGGGGCAGCGGCTCGCACCTATTCTGGCCATAACATTTATGTCCAGAATCGAGAAACCCGTGTTGGATCGCAGACCTCTTCTCTACTGTCGCTATATTGATGACTGTCTCATAATATGCCACACACAAGGCGAAATCGATAAGTGTTTCGACCTTCTAAATGAACAGTCCATCAATATAAAGTTTACACGAGAACATCCTGTAGAGAACTGGCTGCCCTTCCTCAATATTCAAATTCAATTGATGGGGAACACGGTTAGAACCAAATGGTACCGCAAGCCGAGCAATAAGAATATTCTTGTTCACTGCAATTCAGCACATCCGACAAGGACAAAGCAAGCAGTCATTAACAATATGTTTAAAACTGCTAGCAGGGTCTCCTCTGATCCTGCATTAGAACAAGAATCGGTCGATATGGCTAAAAAGATTGCGGTATCTAACGGTTATTTGGAGTCGCGACCATTGCGCAGGGGATCTACCAGACGTCACGGGGTCACAGACCGAATATCTTCCGAGAAAATACCATTTTGTTTCCCGTTTATTTCGGAAGAAGTTAGCCGGGCGATCCGTTCGAGTCTGCACAGATGTGGCTTGCAAGAAGACGTTAGGGTGGTAGAAATACCCCCAAACAACTTAAAACGTCTCCTCGTACGTAATCGCCTCTATGACTATTCATGTGATACCCCGGAATGTGTGGTGTGCCCCTCCGGTAGAGCAGGTGATTGCATGAAATCGGGGGTGATCTATTCAATACGCTGCCTCACATGTGATAGTGAATATGTGGGGGAAACGGGCCGTCCTTTGTGCGTACGTGTTAAAGAGCACTTGGATGGCTTGCGAAGATCACAGGTCCGGACGCCACTTGGTAGCCATCGTGTTGAGTATCATGGGGATGCCGAATTTCAGGTGACGGTGTCCATCCTGGCACAGGAGCCTGAAATCACTGCGCGGAAAACCTTGGAAGCGTTTTGGATTTCGGCGAAAGACCCCCTAATGAACAGGAAAGAGGAATGTTTAGCCATAACCCGTGAACTCGCGCCCTTTGCCGACCTTGCGGTTTTTGATCTACATGAGGTCGAGGTCGCGGGGTGGAGGTAGCAGCTCACTAATCAGTACTACAGCTTGGGTGGTCGGTCTCACGTCGTCGCGGCTGAGATCTAGGTAAGCCTACTCACCTTATCGATCGATACCGTTAGGTGGTTTACTAGGATCTCGAAATAGTCTTAAGTTTTGTTAAGGCGTTTGAGGGGACAGATCTCAATTGTTCTTGGACTCTTTCAGGCCCTGACGAAGGCGAAGTAGCCGAAACGTTGGCCAATAAATTATAACAATCTTGGACGGCTCAATCTATACACCTGTTTGAAGATACATCAATGCTGACTGGTTGCGTATTGATTGCATATGCAGTCTTGTCGGCTTTGCTCGCTTCAGCAACCGATGGAAAGTGGGTTTGGCACCGCGCCGAACCCATCCCTCTTGACACGTCAGCGAACAAACTGCAAACACGAGAAGTGTTCGATCCTCACCTGGGATCATATTTTTGGCCCACAACTCAGCATTCGTGTTGTAACGAGGGGACAAAAAATGGATTGTGGAAAGCCTTGGAAAGGAACAGTACTGAAATTCAGGCATTTTCAGGGATGAAAGACGTAATGATCCATGGCGATCTATGGTCAGCGAATTTGCTGTGGAAGAAACCCAAAAGGGATTTGAACTGGCCAGGATAATCGACTTCCAAGTCAGTGATTAAATTGTGTTGTGTATAAGTAAGCGAACCGGTTAAGCTTGAAACCAGTTGTCAAGCTCTTTTATTGCTTTAATGTGGCGCTGCTGTCGCCTAAAATCTGAAGACGTGCTCTGTTAGGATGCCAAAGTTATTGTTAGATTTTCGTTCAGATGTTAAGAGACAACCTACTAGATAGGCTTCACCCTTCACCTCCACGCTCTCAGTCACAGCGTCTTTGATTGAACCCGGTACTTCACCGAGTTTTGTTCAAATGTATGTGTGACATAATGTTGAATATAGAATAATTGCGACAACAACTTTTGGAGAGGGGAGGGAAGGGTACAGTTCCTATTATACCGGTATGGGTAAAGGGTGTGTGTGGTGGCCAGTGAGTGGGGGGAGGGGCTCGGTTTGGCGGCTGTGCTAGTTCTGTTTTCCACCACAGTTGTCGCTCGCAAGCTTCAGCAGGTGGTGGGGGGGTGGTGCCGCGGTACCCAGCCCCTCCCTTCTGACACGTGTCAGCATCCGCAGCGAACAAGTGCCTTCCCCAGTGAGAGGAACCAACTTTCCTTTCCTGCAATTTTTCAGGCGGTTCTCTATCAAAACTCAATACAGTCACTTTGAAAAAAACGTGGTGGTACTACCTTTACACTTTCAGTTGTCTGCGGATGAAGGGGCGTGTCATGCAGTATGAGTGCGCCTCGGCACCAAAACGGTTGTGTGCCAGTTGTTGAAGCGGGTGTTTGTCAACAATTAGCAGAAAACGAGTGATACGAACAGCACAATACAGTCTTGTCAGCTGCTCGCATCAACAGCTGGTGGTGGACGGGTTTGGCACCGCGCCCAACCCATCCGCTGACACGTCTCGTTTCGTCGCGTAGGCGAACTAGAGCTGTAAGGGTTGAGTATAAAGCCAGCTTACGGTAAGTCCAGACTTCGCGACAGACGCTTCGGTCGGCGCATGCGTCGACGCCGCTCGTGACATGCTTTCTACTGCACTGGTCGGCGTCTAACGGCTCGACGGAATCGCTGCCTGTCGCGAATGTCTGAAACGCGCTGCACGGGGAAACTGTATTATTATTTTATACGGCAGCTGGCTCATTTTTCGGATGTGCTGCCGAGGATCTGACTCGTTTACTGATTACAACGCTGAGTGGACACGACCGGCGGAAGAATTGGGAAAATCTGCTGAAAGAGTTCTATGGATATCTTACGACGTACTGTAAGAAAACGGAGCTGCCCTACTCTCTCGAGCAAGTGAGTAAATGACTATTTCTCCTACATTTCCGATTCTATTATCCTCTTTTTTGACTCAACTTGTGTCGCGCATTCGGCTTTCTTCTTGGGTATGTTGAAGGCTTCTTACGCTCCTCATTTGGGTGGAGTCGGGCCTTTCTTTGTGCCTCCTATGTTATTTCGTATCTCATTTGTGATACGGTCGAGGAGAATGGCACTGTTGAGAAAGGCACTATGGTAGGCCGGATTCCCCCATGCGATCAACGTAGACTTTGCATTTTAATTGTTGTAAAGTATAGATTCACAATCTGACCTTCAACACTTCATCGATTATGCTCTGAGTGCCTACAGCGAAAAAGAGAAGCGCGAAAAGAAAAACCGAAGAGAATAAACCACTGTTTTTTTTTTCAGCTGAAAGAAGCGTATCGTCGATTTTTCCCATTTGCTGGAACTATTCTGCTACCAATCATTGACTCCGTGGCCAAGGTTCGATCTGATATGAATATTGATTATAGGCATTGATTTATTGTATAGTTTCAGCATTACTATTCTCCACTATACGACTCTTCTTAATTCGGGCCAAACCTTAGTCGAAACTTCTCCCCGCAAGGGCTCATCACATCCACTCGGCTCGAAATCGAACGCACTCCTTGCTTTACAAGGCGTAAATGTCAAGACGGCTCAAAACACCCTTCATATACCCTTGGCGAGAAAACGCAGTGTGCGCTCCGGACGCTAGCGCCAAAAATAGCCTTTAGCTGCTGTGCCGCGAGCGCCAGAGATGGTCGCGATTAGCGGTCGTTATACTCTCGATCAGGGGACCTGAAGAGAAAGTATAGGACAACACCCTTGAGACTTTTCGATCAAAAATGTTTCCTGAATTCCGATGAGTGGTGGCAGTAGTGGTACAGTAAAGGGTAAATAGTCCCAGAAGTCGCACTATATATAGTTTAGTACCTATATTAAGGAAGATTCTACCTAAACACCAATTAGAAGAGGTCGGGTCAGGGATGAAATGGGTAAGACATGGGACAAGGTGTACAAAGCACACATGAACCGAACTAAACCCCGCCTACAGTGGGCGGGGCGTGCGCCACAACAGTGTCATAGGCAAAGAATCGCTCTTCGTTTGTACAACTGCACGGTCAGGAAGAACATTGGCTAAAAATCAGAAATGAGTAGACGCATAAACGGGAAAGGCATACTCGCGATGGGAGGGGCGTTCTCAAAGTGAGCGGTTTTCGAAAACCTGCAACTCTGTCTTGGGGCAGTCTTTAGACAAGAGGAATTAAATACAAAAGGCGGTGCTTCTTGAGGTTGCACGTGTTCTGCTGGAGCCCGCACACAATAGACGGAGCTATTTTCCTAGCCTCAGACGCATTATTATTCAAGCTTTTTAAAGTATACCACAGGCATTTCCGCACGATGCATGTAGTAGCGACGTTACTTATCATGACACGGCGCCCTGAGACAAAGGCTGTTTTTTCTCTCACTGTAAGTTCCGCATGGCTCAGATTCACCTGCACTGAGTACCACTGGCTCTATTTGGCAAAAACGATTAACTGACTCGAAAAAAATCTTACCCGTTTGGGTTACATAGGCAGAGGCAGTTTGAAGGCACATTCTTTACTCTCGGTGTAGTCGAAGCAGGGCTTGCTCTTGCGCCTTCCTCATTGTCCATCATGTCCTTTTCGACCCACAAAGATGGATGGTCCGGATCCGACGTGCGACGGAATATGCCTTCATATGAAAGAAATGCTCTCATTCTCGAATTTTCGTTTCCTTAATTTCAATTCTTATCTCATCCGGTCGATCCATTATCGTACTGTACAACAAAATAAAATGCCATTATTGCAGATCGGTGCCAGGAAAATTGCCGACAATGAGCAGGTCGCCATACAAGAAACGTTAGGAGAAAAGACACAAGCGCTTTTCGAAGGACTTGTTGTACTTCGCGAAAAGGAATCGTGATGTGCGAAAAATTCACTAGTCTCACGATCATATCATTTTTTGAACCCTCTGATCACTTTTGTTATTGAACAAGGTTCTCTATTTTAATAAAGCTATTTCTAATGTTTGTGCTCATTTTTATTCCACTTCTGACAAGGGAAACCCGAGAGGTCTCGAGCCATTCGCTAAGCGATGCACACAGATTTACGCCTTTGGAGACACCAGAACTCAGATATGTGTCCAGAATTTTGCACGATTCCGCTTCCCCCCCCCTCGCAGGGAGCAGATTTTTTTTTACTATCGTAACCATGAGCTACGATTAGAGCAGAAAATCCGATCTAGAGGTGGTTTGGCTCTTCGGACACGAATATCACATCCACATGGCTCGCACTCTCCCCCAACTGCAGCGTCGCACACGTGGGCATCAAAGGCAGCTTGAAACACCTTGAACACGCAAGACGTGCGGCTTCAAATTTTTTTTAAAATTTCTAAATGCTAATCATGTCATGCCGCTCAGGACGTGCGCCGCCGATGGGCGGTAATTCGACCAGACTGCTATATGTCGAACAATTAGAGCTAGCGATTAGAGTAGACCTTTGCGTTAGTTCCGCGTCTTCGACCAAGATTCTTTTGTGATCGTCCCGTTGATAGCTCCTTCAAAAATTCCGACGAGCCATGGGGCGGTGCGGCGTACGCGACGGCGAGGACGTCGGCCAGTCACGCCCAGAGCAGCACGGCGACCTGTTCTTGCCTCACGCTTAATCGTCACATACGCTCGCGATCCTCGAGATGCAGTAGGCGTGGCTGCGTATATCAACTAAACGCGGTGGTCACTGTGCTTCCGGTGAGATATTTTCATTTGGAGACAATTGCGGTCATGTCTTTGTTCAACGCAGAGCAAGATGTCAGTTGTCCCAAGTTGAAATATCTCACGAGTAACCCATTCTGTGGCATGTTCTAAATGCCAACAGAATCGGTACTCGGTGAATATTGCGATATTACCTAACTCCGATCTAGATAGATACTACTATTCCGTCTTTGGATAAGGAGTTGTAACCTGAACTACGAGTATTATTAACCCTTACGCGAGAAGGACGCAACCTATGTGTGTTACGGCGACCCCAGTGCAAAGCTGCGGGTGGAAATTACGAAGGTTTAGTCGAGGCTTTTTTCAGAACAGGTGTGCTGGCACGAGAATGGATTAGACCAGTTATTGGCTTGAACTTGTAACTATGGGAAGTGTGCAACGAATCGTACAACGTTTTGCGTGAACATCATTATTGGGGTATCAGGAATTTCTACAACTGCACTCGCTATCCATGAGACTGAGTAGGAGTGGCATTCGGACATGGCACAGGATAGGTTACTCGTAGGATATTTCAGGTTAAGACAACTGTCACCTTGCTCTTTATTGAACAAAACATGATCACAATTGTATCAAAATGAAAATATCTCACTAAAAACAGAGCCACCTCTGGAGTACCTAGCCGCGCCTGCAACGTTTCAAGGATTTCAGTGCACAGAGGGGGTAATAAAAAAAGACACTTTGGCAGAGTCACATAACAGTGAAGTTTACGCAGCCCAGATAGAAGACGTGGATACGAGTACCAGGGCGGAAGATACCCAAGATGTTCCTCGATAAGCAGGAGCTGGCTCTCGCCCATCACCTTCATGTACACCAAAATATGAAGTCATCTCCAGTCGCAGCCTGACTGGAGAAGACCTTTGGAATTCATGTCACCTCCAAACAGCTGCGAAACTTCTAGTATGGAGTCACCCATGGATAGCTACCTGGAGACCAGCACTCTTGATCTGGAAGACCTCCAACATCGAGCAGCTCCGACAACGTCGCTACGGTCCAGGATATCATCTTCACCGCAGTCGCCAAGGCGCGGTTGATGGTATGGACCGGAGTTCCTGGAATGCAAGACCGATATTTTCTTGTAGGACCCCAGAATAAAACATCGACCAACTCGAGGAGAATATCCTGCCTTCATGTCGTCGCCTGTACCATCTTGGAAACTTCGTACTGCTACAGGATTGGGTGCCAGCACATGGAATCGAAGGGCGTTGGAAAAACTCTCGCCTACTTGGAATGGAAGGGCGTTGAGTACCTGAGAAGACCACAAAGTTTTGAAGTA
>MU939662.1:0-11324 GCA_036418165.1 Cooperia oncophora
CCGATTATTCGCTTTATCAGTGCTTCTAGGATTTTCACTTTGAAGAGGCTAAATTATGAATTTCGGCTTTCACGCCCTCTTTTAAGGACGTGAAAGTCCTTCTTTTCCTGATCCTGGTGCCCCATCTTGTTTTCGATACGGCCTATCAAATAACCACCAAAAGGGGTACAGGCTTGTTCGCTACGGGAGATGGGGCTTGCCAGTGAGGCGGGGCTCGGCGGGCCGCCAGCTCCACCTTTCTTGATGCGGGTAAGCTACAACAATCGCTTTCCCGCTTCAACGAGTGGTGGAAAACGGGTTTGGCGCCTCCTCCCCCACACCCATCCTTCCTGACTCGCTTGATAATCCGCAGCGAACAAAGGGAAGCGTGTGCGTAGTTGTAAAATTCAGCAGTGAACCAAATTCTTAACTAGCTAAATGCGACACTCCTCCATCAAGATAGACCCTAGCCTCGATTGAACTTCACATCATTCTTATCGCCTCATACAACTAGTTTTTTTTTCCTTCTCAAAAATTGCAGAGCAACAGTTACTGTAACTTCATATCGATTATATTAGCACGGCAAATATTAATTACAATCATAATTAAGGAGGATGGAAACCGTGCTACGAGACCTGGAAACAAGATCGACCAGAGTCTGTCTCGTCCTATTACCACGCATTCATTGTCTTTGGTGAGTTCACTAGACAGACAGGACAGTCTTAATTTGTCGCGTCGTCGCGCGCGACGTATCATGCGGCGATGCGCGGCGAATTGTCTGGGTGCATCGTATGTCCATTGGAGCAGCGAAACTCATACGAATTCAATTCAAGGAAATACTCTCTGACAAGCGATGTCGACTTTTTTTGTTCCTTTAACGCTCAAAGTTCAAACGGCATAGGGGGAACTCGTCCGGTCGGGTCCGCGCCGCTCTTCACGCCGCTAGCGCGGTATTCTACCATTTACCTTGTCACAATTTCAAAAGTTCGCTGGCGAGATCGGTATTTTTTTTTTTTTTTTTTTTTTTTTTTTTTTTTTTTTTTTTTTTTTTTTTTTTTTTTTTTTTTTTTTTTTTTTTTTTTTTTTTTTTTTTTTTTTTTTTTTTTTTTTTTTTTTTTTTTTTTTTTTTTTTTTTTTTTTTTTTTTTTTTTTTTTTTTTTTTTTTTTTTTTTTTTTTTTTTTTTTTTTTTTTTTTTTTTTTTTTTTTTTTTTTTTTTTTTTTTTTTTTTTTTTTTTTTTTTTTTTTTTTTTTTTTTTTTTTTTTTTTTTTTTTTTTTTTTTTTTTTTTTTTTTTTTTTTTTTTTTTTTTTTTTTTTTTTTTTTTTTTTTTTTTTTTTTTTTTTTTTTTTTTTTTTTTTTTTTTTTTTTTTTTTTTTTTTTTTTTTTTTTTTTTTTTTTTTTTTTTTTTTTTTTTTTTTTTTTTTTTTTTTTTTTTTTTTTTTTTTTTTTTTTTTTTTTTTTTTTTTTTTTTTTTTTTTTTTTTTTTTTTTTTTTTTTTTTTTTTTTTTTTTTTTTTTTTTTTTTTTTTTTTTTTTTTTTTTTTTTTTTTTTTTTTTTTTTTTTTTTTTTTTTTTTTTTTTTTTTTTTTTTTTTTTTTTTTTTTTTTTTTTTTTTTTTTTTTTTTTTTTTTTTTTTTTTTTTTTTTTTTTTTTTTTTTTTTTTTTTTTTTTTTTTTTTTTTTTTTTTTTTTTTTTTTTTTTTTTTTTTTTTTTTTTTTTTTTTTTTTTTTTTTTTTTTTTTTTTTTTTTTTTTTTTTTTTTTTTTTTTTTAATACGATACTTTTAATAGTGGTTCATCAATGTCTGGATTCTCCATCATTTGATAGTTGAATTTTTCAGGACCAACAAGTATTCTTCAGAAAGTGCGTAGAAACTGTCATTGGTCCTTGTCCCGAAAAGAGAAGGGTGAGAATGTTTTGATACTCGTTTACGGTTTCCCTCTCGGAAGCGTTTGAACCTTAAGTGGTGCATAGACGTTTCATTTACAGGAAGTTTTACATCTTCTGGCGTCAGACCCTGGCCTTCAATCTCTAGTACCACGTTTCGCAGTATTAATATTTGAAGGTAAACCATCGACTTTGCTGTTGTTTTACTCGATTCTCACTTGGCGGCGCGCACAAACTATAATAGGCAGTCATTTACCTGACGCCACTTGCACTGCGTCACTGCAACGCGAATCTCCTGACCGACACTTATTTTAGCCTAGAATCTTTGTTCAGCTCATTCTATCTGTATTAAAATCGTATCTTCGGATGGGCCGATCAAGACTTACGAGTTTTCGGGTAATAGGTCTCCCAGCATTTTGGATTTTCAGAAAAATAAGCGTTTTCAATTCCTGAAATACTGTGAGCTGCTCGCTATTTGAACTTTTACTAGTCCTACTTTGAGGCCGAGGTGGTACATTGGTAAGTGGCACATTTACCACGCGCGCGGTCCGGGGTCAAATCCTCGATCGTCTCCCGTCCAGACCAACCAAGCTCTACCCTCCGGGGACGGTAAATTGGTACCAGATTCGTCTGGGAGGATAAACACTGACTTGTACATCGGCTGGCCCCCGCAAGTCATTGTATAGGCCACATCGCATTCAATAAGCCACTACGATTCTGAATGGAAGTAGTATTCCTGGCGCATCCCAAGAAAGGATCGATCCTGCGGAGACTTTATCCTTTATTTATCCTTCTTCAGGTGTTCGCTGTAATATAGCAGAACAGAATCTCCCGGTGCTAAGAAATATCCTGAGACTCCTGAAAACATTGATTGACAACGTTCAAGTGAACCTGGATAAATGTGTGAGTTGAACAGCCTTTTCTGTTTTTTTTTCAGACCAGCTTAGTTTCAAAATTGTTTTGTTTTGATGGGAGTAGTGAAGCAAACATTACGCTACTATTTTATTTAAGATGGAGGGGAGAGGGAGGTAGGCTAAGGAGAGGCATTTTTGTAAATCTCTGTCCTCTATTCTAATACCTGACTACTTTTTTCAGTATCAATCAGCGTCATCAAGTCTTTTATTTCAGTTGCATGATATCATCCCGGCGCTTTGTTCTTGTGTGGTATGTCGAGAGTTATGTGCTGATCCAGAAGACAAGCGGCATTTTCGTCTTCGAGAATTTGCGGCCTCGATCCTGGCCATGATTTGCAAGTAAACTGCTTGTTTTGTGCCCTGTATCAACCTGCTCTTTCAAAGATTTTCCCGTTTTAGAAGAACTCATCTGGCCGACGTACGAGCTCGTATCACTACCCTCCTCTGTCGAGTTTTCACTGATTCGCGGGCGAATTTAGCTTCTCTCTATGGCGCATTGTATGCACTAGCAGAATTGGGTTCTGAGGTAGGAGAAAAACATCAGTTTTATGACATTGTGAACTGCAAGTGACTTTATGATCATTACGGCTCACTATTCGTTGTTTGCACACAGCAACGTCGTAGACTCCTGTTCGCTGTGGCCGCTGTTGCGTGTAAGAGGGGGAGTAGACTCGGAATCCTTACTTTTCCACTGATTCCGGCCCCATATGTAGTAGCTCCGCAGTTGATGGAGACTTTTCCACTGATTCCGGCCCCATAGTAGCCTCCGCAGTTGATGGAGAAGCGCTGGCGCCGCGGCCGGAGTCACCCCTTCCCTCCCCTTCCCCACCCTGAGACGCTTTAGCGTCCACAGCTGTGAAATTATGTTTGGCCGCTTGAGAAGAGAGGGGAGGAGTCGTAGGTGGTTTGCTATGAGAAAATAATGCCTGATAATCAGAGATGTCCGCCCCTCTAGGCGTACTTTGTAAGAGTTTTCCACTACGTAATGGTGTGTGCCGATGGATCCTGATCAGGGTACACATCATGATGTGTGAAATGGTGGTGCCAGCACGACCCTACCGCCCCTTCCCCAGCACCTACCTACCACTTTCCTACAAATTCCCAACTTGCTACAGCTTTTTCCGAAAGAGCTTTTTCCTTTTTTCCTTCCCAAAAAGTCCCTACTTTTCACCCAAAAATTTTGCTGTCGAGCGGGTTGAGAGGGGTATATTATACACGTATATTATACACACGAAACAGGAAAAATCACGCGAAAAGTCAGCAACCGGGAAACATTTTTTCCCAACTCGGCAAATTTCTCCTCAGCACAATGATTCCCACCCCCCCCCTACTCCAACAAACATATGTACGACCCCCCTCCTCACCCATAAGTGCGACCCCTCCCAGTGTTTTCAAACACGATGCTGAAGCTGCTCCTAATACCCTGCTGCTCTTGCCCCCATCTCCTTTTTCCGCAGTGAACAGTAGGTTCATACTTCGCGAACTGGTCGCTCTTAACTTGCGACCAATTCGCTCTGCGATCGGAGCCGCCGAAGCGCGAAGTATGAACGTACTGTTAGTAAATAATGGTAATTAGTCAAAAAAGCAGACTAAGAAAGTAATTTTCCAGACAGTCGCCGCTGTTGTTGTTCCGCGTTTGGATCTTCTCAGGAAACGTATTTTTTAGTTTGAAAGAAGGTCTACCGCCGAATTCCAACGTTGCAAGAAGAGTCGTGCGACTGATTGAGGTCTCGGTTGATTTTTTCAATTCTTCATTCATCATGTTTACCTTGAAAAATCTGAGTGATGGAAGTCCTCTATGAAAAATGATATCCTGCTTCCATTGTTCAAGACTGAGTGGAGAGTGATAGCAATAGTAAATTTGTGGGACTATTCAAAACTGGCAGTGGTCCCTGAACTGACTCAGATACAGTCCTGTTCGGTGCAGATGATGGGGCGTGTCAAGCGAGGTGGTTTTGGCGCGGCGCCACTTCGTCGTTTTTTTTCTTTCGGCAAGCGACAAGACTATCATATCGTATGTTCGTATTAGCCGTTTTGTCCGCAGTTGTTTTCGCTTACCCGGGCTGGCGCGCCAAAACCAGGCGCACCAACAGACCCCATCATTTGCACCGAACAAGACAGTATACACGGGAAGGACGCATAACTCAGGTATTCAGTCTCTTTTGAAATACACTCAAAATGCCATATTTGTAGAAGATGCTGACTCGGTTCGTGAGACATCGAAAAACACCTGCTTTGAATGAACTGGCCGATTTCCAACGAGTGTTTCCAGGCTTTGGCGAGGCGGTTTATAGGTAAGTTTTACTTGCCTACTATATTGCAGTTTTGAATTAGTTTGTAGGTTTCTCAAGCTGGTCATTGATTTTTCATCATAGCTCTTATTCATCGCTCCTTATTGCTTTTCCTGTCGTTGGTAGTTGGTGGTCCATTTTCTGACGCGTTTTTGACGGGGGAGGACCTAGCCTTGGCAGTCCCACTAATGAACTCGAACGAGAATCCTTTGCCCGCCTCCTCTTCATTTCACGGACATGTCGTTTCATATTGTGCTGATTCCCACTGCTGTTCTGCTCCTTTGTTGGCCCTCACACCAGAGCGACTAATCTCTTGTGCGATCCACTATCGCTTTGCGCTAAGAATTTCGTTGAGTACAGTGCATCGATTTTCAAATATGTGAGCAGCTATCGGAAAATAATCGTCTTCGAACTGATCTTTTTGTTTATAGGAAGCTAAAGGCAAGTGAACAACGAAAAGGTAGAACCAATGAAATCGGGAACCAAAATGAAGCAGAGGGTGGGAAAGCGCAGGTATGTCTTCCTACAACGTTTTCAGAGTCCTATCTAGAAGATCATAGATGTTTCCATTCTCGTTTTCTTCCAGGTCTCGGCTCACAAACGTTATCCTCGTCTACCGCAATTACCTATGCGAGCACCAGGAATCATTCGCCCGACACATGCATCGGTAACAAAGCTCAGAATGTTCAAGTATAGTAAACGTCATGAAGGTGGCGGATTGTTCCGTCAATCAACATCGACACCAAAACCGCCGGTAAGTGTCGATTTGACCAGAGATTATTGCTGTTGGGGAAATAGGAACACGAAATCGGGGAAAATGTGGAAATAATAGGAAGAGAGATAGAAAAAAGTAGGAGAACTCTCTCACCTGAGTGTTATTGTTCGAAAGAAGTTGTGGGTTACAGAAAAGATCTTCTATGTGACTAGTGCTGCTGTCGCTATAAGGCTGCGTTCATACTTTGCGGCAGCGTAGGCTAGCTTTTCCAGCGTTCGGCAGCGGCAGTGACAAGGAAAGGATAAGTATCGATCTACGTTTCACTAGCAGCGGCGGGTACTAGAGAATATGGGAGAGTAGTAGAGTAGCGAACGGCTCGATTAGGCGTCGTGGAAATTGCGGCGTGTGCAACCGCACCGCACTACTAGACAATACCGTACACTAAATTGGTTAAATTGCATAATGCAATGGTTGAACTGCATAATGCATAATTGTAAAGGATAAAACATTTAGGATCTTTCATAAGGATGAGCATGTATGTGTTATGCCGTATATTCGTCCAGAGAACGTTCATAAAATACTAGAAAATCTCAAACGGATTAATTTCCAACAGATCAGCCCTAAAAATGGATAAATAGCGCAAATCTGCAAAAGACGAGCGTTTTCATAGTTCAGTTCAATTTCAGTGCGACAATGTAATAAACATTCCGTTCCAACAGCCAAACCACAGAATTATGCAAATTAACCATTTCGTGTACGGTATTGTCTACTAATGCGGTGCGGTTGCACACGCCGCGATTTTCCACGACGCCTAATTGAGCCGTTCGCTACTCTCCTGCTCTCCCATACTCTCTATTTACCGCCGCTGGCAAACGCTAGATCGATACCTATACTTTCTTGTCCTCGCTACGCTACCAGCACTAAGCGACAGCATCACCAGCGTACGCAACGCCTGGTGACGCGCAAACGCTAGATCGATATCTATCCTTTCCTTGTCACAGCCGTTGCCGAACTCTGGAAACGCTAGCGTGCGCTGCCGCAAAGTGTGAACGCAGCTTAATGTCAGAAAACTTGAGCGGTGTACTGTCCATAACGGCCTCTGTGGGCATGTCCGTGGAACGAGTTGTGAGCGCGTTGGCAGTGATGTATCTGAACTGAACTAATTCCAGTTCGGGCAGAGACAGAGACGTGCAGTTTTGTTCGCTGCGGCGAAAGGGCGGGCCAGGGGGGCTGGGTTTGGTGTGGCTCCAGCTCGTTTTCCACCAGCTGTTGACAATCACCCGCTTCAACAATTGGTGGAGAACGCGCTGGCGCGCACCAAACCCAGCCAGCTCTTACACGCCGCAGCATCCCCACCAACATGATTCTACACTGGTTACGCTAGCATGATCGCATAGCGCCAGAGCAGCGTACGATGCCACAGAGCTACCATAGCACTACTGTTTTCGATAGTTATATTTAGTTCCACCCTCAATCCCTCCTCCTCCCTCGAGGGCAGGTTCTTGGGAAAAAGTGGAAAACTTCCTGGAAATGTGGTAAGAAGCGGGGAATTCCCTACCACTTTTTCTTCTAGGAAATCGAAACAAGAAGAAATTGTGGAAACAGTCAATAAGATATTAGATGGTAGGTAGGATGGGGAAAGGAAGGAGGGGAGGGGGTCGTAACAGAGGAGGAGAATATGGAGGGGGTCGTATTCTCCCGAAATTTTCCCAGTGACGGGAAGTGCCCTAACTGCCACACGTTAGCCCTTTCGGCTAAGGTACCATAGTACTGGGACACCTGATTTTGAGTGCTCTCCTTCTACCTGAAATTCAAACTTCGCTCTTCAACTCGCTTTTTAAAAGTAGAGTGGGTGGTGCATTATTCAGGTATTTGCAGGACTCGAAGATATTTTTGGTTTCAGCAGTCTGTTCCGGACAGTGGTCAACACCTGGGAGGCCCTCAAGGTGGTCCGCAGCATCAACTGCATCAAGGCATTATAGCCCAGAATGTGAGTTTAGTTGTGATATTTGCTTTCTCCGCTCGGCGCTGTGTGCCTCGGGAGGGGCTTGTGTGCAGTTTTTTGTTAGGGTCACGGTAGCGTAAGGTGAACGCTGTGGGACAGGTAGGCCTTTTGATATGCTGAAATTGGAATTTGCGTGGGAGAAATCGTTGTAATGAAGTGGTTCAACCTATAGGTCCTGTCTGGAAATCGTAGGCTGTCGTAACCTCATCGACAAGTTGCAGACCTCTCTCCCGAGGTGTATACCGCTCTCCTGTGTCCGTACTACTACTTGGAACGGTCAAGCAAAGGTTGGCAACAAGTGCTGGAGGAATCTTCCCCTCGAGGGGAAGTTATAGCATACGGTCCTTGATGATTATAAAACTTGTGCCCTATTATCGCCTTCCGATGAAACGGATTTTAGAACTAGTGAGACCATTTGGAAGGGGGGGGGGAGGAGGAGGAGGCTGCGAAGGGAGGGCAGGGTACCGCACGTGTATTGAGGGGAACCACAGCATAGAATCTGGTGTTAGCCAAGCTGAAAGCTAGAAAATCAATGTTACAGTCCACCCTTATCATATGGGCGGAGCTGGAGATGTCACTGTGTCTTCCCTATTTTTACCATTTCCTTTTCACTTTAGTATAATCATAATCACTGCAAGCGGTAGGGCATGTGACGGGATCATGGCTTGGAGCGCAGTCAAGGCTCATCGCACCAACTGTTGCCGGTCACGATGGCACCATTGGTGGAAAAAATGTTGCCCTGGTTGCGCCTCAGCTCACACCGCGTCATACGCCTTAACGTTTGCATGGATTACGAAGGCGGAATGGTAGGCCCGACTCCGCCCATATGATCGCGATGGACTCTTACTTCAGGGAAAGGGAAAGTGACGGCCAAAAAGCCTGTCATGTTTGAGTAGCTTTTCTTATTTCACAAGCCTGGAAAAGCGCCAGTGGAAGTCTAACATTTCTCAGAACATCAGAAGCTGCATACTCCGTTAAAAATTCTAATTCAGGTCCGCGGTCCAGCTATTCAGGCGCCAGGTCCATTGCCAGCTGTAGTGGTCGAACCGGCATTTCCACCTCGAAGACCTCCCCCATCTATGGTGGGAGAGCAACCAAGGGCTCATCCAGCTGTCACAGTGGAACCGGCTTTCCCAAGAAGGCCACAGGGTCCACGATGAGTGCCACGAGTTGTTGTTAGTGTGCCAACCAAGGCTCTTGATCTAGGTTTAGTAGCCTGTTTTTCAGCGTGTGTTTTAACTTATTAGGTCAGGGGTACATTCCCGATAAACAGTGGGCGGGACTCATAAACTTTTAGCGGCGCGTTCCTTTTTGAGCGCAATTCGGCTTGGTGGGGTGCGCCGAATGGTACTCAGTTGAACTTGTATAGACACCTTGTGAATACCTGTAGATTCCTGTAACCAGAGCGGCTAACTGAGGGAATTTCGCGGATTCACAGGAATTTACAGGTCTGATCAAAATGAGACCTGTTACTTGACATGAACCAACAGAAGGAATAGTGAAAGTGCAAAATGCCCCTTCCAAGCCGAACAGCACCTTTTGCCTTGTTGTAATGAGGAAGGCAGGATGGTAGTGAGTCCCCGCCCACACGGTTTTCGCGGGAAGTGCGTTTAGTTTGGATTTGTGCCAATTCTTAAATACTGTTCGTCTATGATTGCTTCATCTAATAACATTTGTAGATCATGCGATTGATTTATTTATTTGCCTCCAAGTGCGATTATCGGGTTTCTGGATTTTCACCTCATTCTACTATTTGTTGTTCTTTTACTGCCTAATTTCAATGTGTATTTTTGACTTTGTGATGTAGTACATAGTAAAGTATTTTTTATAACAAACAGTAACTAGATACAGATATTCTTTGTGTGTTTTGATCAATAATTGATATTGTAAAATTGATTTATCGAGTATGCGAACAACCTTCGGCCAATTTGTAGTGTACTTGTTCGTCCAGGGTTAGCACAAGGCCATCCCGTTTTTGTTGTGCTATCCGAGGGAAACTGCTATTTGCATGGTCAAATGGGTTGTTGCTGTCTTCTCGTGAACCTGGTCGTTGACTGAATACTTCCCTTCCATAGGTATTTCTAAATGCTTGTGGTGTATTGTCGGAGCTTAACGGCAGAAGTCTTGGTTCCCGTGACATAGCAGCAGCAAATGCCTCCAGTTCAGTGGTGATGTAATCTTTAGGTGAGTTTGAAAACGTCTGATTATCAGCTCCAAGCGATGAGTCCATGTCTGCCCTGGAAAAATATTGGTTTTGATGGGATGTGTGTCAAGAATGGGGGCAGCGTTGCTAGGGGCGCCGCGGGCGCAGAATACTTCCCAGGTCATGTATTGGGCGAAAAAGTGTTACAGAAAGCCATTCCAACTAGGCGACACGAGCAGAGCTAGGATGAAGGTCAAGCCAGAATCTTCTGACCCTCAGACATTGCGGCTGCGCGACTATGCCCCGTGACAGTCAGGGCACGTTCTGCCTTTGGGGAGAACCTTTGCACACAATAGCACACTGAGAAAGTCAGGAAAAAATACCTGTGGTTTGGCTCTGTTATGTGTCCTGAGACGTTGACAATCTCCGCTGTGTCCTCGTGGATGTCTTCTTCACGCACGTCCTCGTCATTTCTGTCGTGAAGTTCAGTTATCTTAAAATTCATAAGTTAGCGTGAGCTTTTGAGGAAGATTCCGCGATAATCACATAGGCGGAGACTCATAAGTGCGCTGCCTTCTTCGTCGACAAGCCCTCCTTATTATACGTAACACATAGTGTTTCTCACCATAGGATTAAAAGCGCATCATGAGGAAGGCACAACAGTTGCGGATCTCCGTCCTATACAATTATCGCGGAATAGTGTGTGTTTGTGAACGCTACTTTCTCTCGTTCTCTTCCATATTTCATTGGATATTGCTAGACCGCACTTGTCTTTGGATTTTTTCCCTGGTTCTTGGTTTTCCCATTTTCCCGTTTCACCACGTGTACTATCCCCCTCTCCTCGCCCTCAGCGGCGGATGATCGGTCGGTGTGGAAGAGATGTCGTACCGGTGGAAAAAAATTGGGGAGAACCGTATTAAGCGCAAATTTATCCCAGCGTCGGAGCAGGCTCTTTATAAAACTTCAACATCACGCATAGGGCGACATAGGCTTGACTCTTCTTCCGTGTTCAAAGTGCCTCTTTTTCGCCTCGGTCACCGCTCATACCCCACCCCCAACCCTTCTCTGGGGTGTCTTTGGGAGGACCCACCTGTCGGTTGATCATTTCACGAATCTTGTCGGGATTTCTTATCAGGGTTAAGGTTCAGATAGCCATAGCTCTCGTCGTCGATATTGAGAAGGATAGTTAGTTCACCGCGAATCTGAAAGCTGTGGGTGGAAACTGATCTCAGGAACTATTGTTGGTTATCGTTACGACTTACTTCAGCGAATGTTGGTCGATCGTTAGGGTCCGCTTTCCAACACCTTGTCATTAGTTTATAGCTGAAAATATTGATCTATATTTTCTTGGGACGTAGATATGTAATTTCTAGGTGCTGGAATAGGAACGAG
>MU939669.1:0-10115 GCA_036418165.1 Cooperia oncophora
ATGATTCCACGTGAAGAAGTTAGAGGGTACACCGAACACGCTGCCCTCTATCGTCTTGATGAAGATGAAACAGGCAGATTAGGAAAGCCCTTTACGAGTTCAGGCAACTGGCGCAATTTTTCGGGTTTTCCGAGAGCTTGTTAGCTGAAATGGCAAGCCAAAATCAAACGGAGATGGCAATAAACGTACTGATAGCAAGTCAGAATCCTTATGGTTGCGGGTCTGAAAAACAAAGTTAACAAGATTCCCAGCTGTGAAACCGATTTATGAACCTTTGCTGTGGCGTGATATTCACTGTCGGTCATGGGACATGTCGGTACACACTCCTGCATTTCCACATGAGAAAATAGGTGCTACAAGGCACGTGAACAGCCTTTTGCATAGGATCCCTGAGAAGAAGTTCTTGACAAAACCGCAGATGTGGGGAGGGGAGGGGAGGGGGAGGGGATACATCTTTCCACAAAACACAGAATCATATCGCGCTGGGAACTTCCCTAAAGATCCGACCTGGCCGCGATTCGATCCCAACCATGCGCTCACTCCATGATGTGTCTCGGTTAGTGCATGATTGATTTGTCGATTTTTAACTTGAAGGGCGAATTCGCTGCCAATAGGATTGTCCAACAAGGACTAATGAATGCATCAGGCAGACTGGATTGCCTATTACAACCGAATGCCCATTAACTGGTTGATGCATTCGGTAGAAACAGGCAAGCCCTACCTATTTCTGCCCAATGAATCAGTGTTCAGGGACTTGTTCAGGGTGTTCTGTTGACAAAACTCGACATTAATTAGAACGGCCGTGGAACAAATTAAATGCGAAGGACGAAAACTAACAAACAACGATAACGCACCAAAGTTTTAGTTCAATAACAAATTAAAGAGGAAGTTCTCATTAGTATGTGAGCAAAAAATGCCCTCGGAGGAATTCGAAATGCCTGAACGCCGACTACAGTCAAATACCAGCTAATGCAAATATACTTTAACGATTCCATAAAGGGAAAACGCTTGCCCTCCTCTGCAAACAGGGTACAGCATCGTGAAAGAGGGTCTCGGTACGACCTCCCCCCTCCCCCAGCACCTACCTACAACTTTCCACTTTTTACAGTTTTTCACCCAGAGATTTTCCGTCGTTCCGTCGAGCGAAGGAGGGGGGGAGGGCATATACTACATATGAAACAAGAAAAATACGCGGAAAGCAATCACGTCAGAAGTCAACAATCAGGAAATAATTTTTCTCAAGAAGTCAACAATCAGGAAATAATTTTTTCTCAACGCCAGCAAGTTGCTCTTTAAAGGTACGGTCCGCGATCAGGTATACAAGTCGAAAATATGGCGTCGGGAGAGTAGTGTGGCCAACGAGGAACAACCTTGTAGCGGTTTCGCGACAAAAACTGTAAGGGAGGGGTGCTATAGCGGGATATAGGTTCAGTGACGCCTCCTTTTTTCCAGTGACTCCGCCTCCAGACCGCCCTCAGGGTCCGCCTTTCAGTGAAAAGCGAAGCTGCAGGACGGAAAAAGCATGAAAACCGTCACTTGTACTGTCGTAGAGCTCTTATAGGGGAATCAGCGGTGAGGATAAGGGCACATTTTTGAAGGTGGAGACAATTGGGCACTTACGAACTGGGATCGGAATGGGGTTCTATTCAGGGCTGTTGGCCTGCTTTTTTCTTCACTATCGAGTTACTCAGAACCTTGTCGTCTGTATGCGAACTCCTAGTCCACTATCTGTGATGGCGAATGATCGCGGGCTTTGCCTTTAAGGAAACATCGACCGCCCCCCCCTCTCCCAACGACAAATACGACCCCATCCCGACCCAGCGGAAAGTACGACCCTCCCCATGTGTTTCACACAACGATGCTGTACCCTGTGTGCAAAGGCATCGAGGACAGGAGACGTGCGAGCGGAAGGCGGCTGGCTACGATTGTAATCATAACCGAGCGTTTCAATCGTTTTCCATTTCGCTGGACCACTCAAATACCACCAGCAAAAGCAGCGAAAGAGAATGAGAGAAGAAGACCTGCGGACTGATCAGCATTGTAAGATGCATGAAAAAAAGGAATTTGAAGAAATGGAGCGACATAGATGTCGGAGAAATATGAAATTGCGTTATAGAAAACCAGAATGTGTGGAAGACGACAAAATATCAGAATAATTGACTGACAATATTAATAATTTGCATAAACTCTTAGATACCTAGGTGACTGAAGAATACGACACAAACAGGTCGCTTATATGAACCTCTTAACCATCTGCTTGCATGAGAAAAAACTGCTTACCATCAGAAGTTGCGCCTTTCGATTACCTCTGCGAGGGAGCCTAATGCATGGCGCAAACCTAGACGAAATCAATCGATAGTAACCAAACTATTCTCTCACTCAGTTCACTGGAAACATGTGCTTTGAAAGCATATCAAGATTTCCAGATGGTTATTCTTACAATGGGACAGATGGAGCCGAACTTTTGAGTGGCCCGAATTTCGTCCATCAAAAACTCATCCGAAATGTCTCCCAAACTGGCGAGTCTCCAAGAAAACGGTCAAACCTGTCAGAAAGCGGAAATATCGTGCTTTACAAGTATTTTCTAATTTTGCAAAAGTTTGCGTATGGAAGAAGTTATTGTCGTCCAAAGCATAAAAACTCGCGTGCGATTTGCCATTAACCCATCTAAAATCCATCGAGACTATTTCTCTAACAGGGAAAGACTCAGATAATTGGCTGTAAGAAAACGCAACAGTAGAGCCATCGCTATCACATTTCACTTTCCTTTTCCCAAAAACTCCGCAGCTGAGAAAGTACCTCACTCTAGGAAAAGCGCTGCGGTTTTCACCGTGTCAACACGTTTGCTCCAGCGCTATTTTGCGCTCGGATCGTAAGGTGGCTGTGAGCACTTGCTCGTGACATATCTACCCTTTTCGTAGGAGCCAACTATTGGAGCCGGGTCGGGGGTTGTACCGGCGCCCTTTGGGGTGGGGGTAGTTGTGCTGATGCCGGCATTTCACACGTCACGATGCTGCAGCCTGGGTAGGGGTTTGTTCAGGGGTGCCTGTCATCGGTGGCTACATTTGCTTCATAGCTACCAAGCTCCGCGAACTTTCGGCTATGTGAGGCGGGAAAGAGCAACGGCCGTTGCTTCTACTGGACCCAAAACTGATTAAACGGACTACTGTGCTGAGATTAAAGGATCTTGGCATGCATAACAACGTCCGCGGGATCCGTGTTTACTAAAGAAGCTCAGCATGCATAAACCGACTTCAGCAGCATCCGCGGGTAATAATATGCATCATTAACCTCCATGTAGGTGCTTGGATAATTCCAATGGTTTGCTAGTATGGATGATGATTTGCAGTGAAACATTATTCAACGAACTTTCGTGGGTCCAGGAATCATGAAGGCTATATATTTTCCTATTCGCACATGCCCTTAAACGGTCACTTGACAGATCGCGGTATTCTTCCTCTGAGCTGATCAGCAATCAGGGTACAGCATCGTTGTGTGAAACACACAGGGGCGTCGGTAGTTTTTTCTCCTGGGGGGGGGTGGGTCGTATGTGCCTCTTGAGAGGAATTTTTGCCGCGTTGGTGTTCTTCCGTCCGGTTGTTGACTTTTTGCGTGATTTTTTCACCCGTTTCTCATGTGCACTAGCCCATACCCCTTCCCGCCTCCACCCCTCCCCGCTCGTAGGAAAACTTTTTGGGTGGAACAACTGAAATGCGGAACATTCGGTTCAGGTAAGGCTGTCTGGTGAACGGGGGGGGGGGGCGGACGTCGTACCGAGACCCTCATTCAGGTTGGGAGGGGTCGTCACTGAACACGCACCTCTTTCGCGAGGAGGGGGGGGGGAGCGTACCCTACACACCCTAAGTCACACCAAGTCACGGTCACGAGGTACCCTGTCAGTAAATCGAAATGAGGGAAAATGATTCGCACGTGATCAAACCAGGTCCACAGAATCAACGCTCCTGGGCAACACTATATCGCTTTTTCGAGATTCTGGACAGATTCTCACCCCTGCAATACGAGGCATGAAAAGCGGCGCCACTTACTGCCTTCTCTAGTTGCAGAATATCAGGTTCATTAAATATCCTATTTCTCCCCCATGTCAACCAACTCAATTACTGGCTCATTCGCGAGGAGTAAATATCCATTGGTGTCATTTCCATGTTACATACATTATAAATATGTTGTTATTCGTTGAAACGTGAACCTCCGCAGGAGATGCTCATTACTACTGACGACTGATGAGAAGACATCAAACAATTAACTTTAGCGCTGTTGAAATTCTCAGACAAGTTACGTCAAATGTGTTTTGAACACCTCACACGAGAATTCTGAGGTTTAGCACGCCTGATTGTGTCCAGTGGTATTTAATGACAAGTTATGTGCAGCATAGAGACGTCAGAGTAAAATAATTCAAAGAAAATGGTAAACAGATGTACGACATAATAGCAATGTGATACGAGTAGCCATCCCAAGTCCATTAGGTCGAGTAGGTGCAGTTTCACAACGGGGGAGGCATTTTGCTTTTTCGCTACTTCTCGACGTGTCGACCTATCTAGGCAGCCTCTTCTCGAGTTGACAGGTTTTACCATGATGGCTAGATGAGCTTGCTCCAGCTTCACAAGAGTTCACAGGTTTCGCCAGAGTGAGACTTGTAAACCGGAACTAGGGAAGCAATGATAGTACAAAATGCCCCCCCCCCCCCCCGTCGTCAAACTGCGCCGGCTGAGTATTTCTTGGCTGCCGAAAGGATACCCTATCAAAGAACGCCGTCAAAAAGTGGGAGGATCTATCTATACAGGGAAACCACCACAATGAGAAGTCTCGGGATTTCCCCAAGAGGGGCATAAAGTAACCTTTCATGCACCTACTGTGTTGTGGATATTGGTGTGAACTGAAATGAACAAACATTCATGGTATGGTAAGTGAAAAAACAAAAAAAAATCCTAAGAAATATTATGCCTGAATATTCAGTGGGTTCGCTCATCGGAAAACAAGAAAAAAAGAAGCCACAAAGGCAAAACAGAAAGACGAAAGATAAACCGAGGGCGAAAAGTAATTAATGGGATAAATCAAATCCACAAAAAAAGCAACTTCAAAGTAATCCTAAATGTTTTGTGCCCAACAGCCGATATTCACTTGAGAGGCTCACCTTCCCGAAGTGCGAGATTACGTACGAATGTACAGGGGGGCCAAAAAAAGTCATTTTGCCTCCATGACTTTCAAGGCGCTATAAGTTACACTTTATTAAATTTTTATCGGACATTTTTACTACCATATTAAAGAGCACATTAAATACTATAATGATACTCCGCCACAGCCTTCTGGAGGAGCGCCATCGAGAGATTCGGCCGCGCGAAAGTGAGTGGGTACCGGAGTTGAGCGAGATCGTTGATTTCTCCGCCACTGTAGACCACCCTGTTGAGCTCCGCCCGAACCGAGTAATTGAGGGGGTTTAGTTCAGGACCCCCGCTTAAATACTCCATCTTTTCCAGGTACTCAACGTTCTTCCATTCCAAGTAGGCGAAAGTTTTTCCAACGCCCTTCGATTAAATGTGTGTCACCCAATCCTGTAGCAGTAAAGTTTCCAAGAAGGTACGGGCGACGACATGAAGATGGGATATTCTCCTCGAGTTGCTCGATGTAGCCACCAGCGCACACCCTCAGTCTGGGGCCCACGAAGAAAATATCGGTTCATCCATTCCAGGTACGGCCGGTCCACACCATCAACCCGCGCCTTGGTGAATGGGGTGAAGATGATGTCCTGGACCGTAGCGACGTTGCCGGAGCTGCTCGATGTTTGAGGTCTTGCAGATCAAGAGTACTGGTCTCCAGGTAGCTATCCATGGGTGATTCCATTCAAGAAGTTCCGCAGCTGTTTGGAGGCCACGTGAATTCCAAAGGCGTTCTCCACTCAGGCGACTGAGATGACTTCATATTTTGGTGTACATGAAGGTGAATGGCGGCAGCCGGCTCCTGCTTATAGAGGAAGATCTTGGGTATCTTCCGCCCTTCATATCCACTTCCTCTGTCTGGGCTGCGAAAACTTCGCTCATATGTGACTCGGCCGGAATGACTTTTTTTGGGCCCCCCTGTATATAGGAAGGGTGGGGCTCAAGACATTCGAGTAGCGGCATGTGGCAAAGTATTCGTGAGCAGTTAAATCGACAAATTGCAGCATTTCTGTGCTGAATCAATTGAGTCCTGTCGCGAACCGCATATGGAACTTTTTCGCAAACACTTCTTTCGTCGCGCGGGTATATGACAAGAGAATTGTAATTCGCCGCGCTTGTGGGCGCCGCGTGCGACGTCGCGCCAGCAAATGACGATGGTTCCGGCGACAACAGGCAATTCAGAACCGAAATAGTCATGAATGTCTACGATGACGGGGTCTACATGAAGACCGGTGCTCTGATCGACAGGTTAACACGAGTTAAGAAAACACCCGCGCGCGCGGAGTGGTAAGTTACGATTTTATTGCCCGTCTCCCTCGACGCCCTCGCCGCAACTTGGATGTCTTGAATGTGATATTTGCTGAATGTACCTTTTTTGTTGTGACCCGGAGGTTTGACAGCGTGCTGAGCTCTTTAAAAAGTAGGGCTTCAGTCAAATTATGGTTAGGAGTGAGATGAAAGAGCTGAAACCTTCCAGTAAGGATGGTCTACGGCGGAAGCGCCTTATACAAGATGTAGCACTCATCCAGGCCAACCTTCTAGCCTCCGGAGATGGTAAATTATTGCCAGATTCGCCTGGGAGGATGGCAACACTGACTTTTAGCACTTGCCACCCCAAGTCGTTGTGTAGCCCCTGTCACAGTAGGTCATTACGATTCTGAACGGAAGTAGAATGCGTACCGCATCCCACAAAGATATTGATCAACGGCGAGACTTTATTCATTATCCTTTGGAAGAGTGAGATAGCCTTTTCTTAACTAAACTGAGTCTCCAAAACAAGTGAAAGAACTCACATCTACGGAGCTTGTAATTAAAAATCGATTACTAAATGACGAAATTCCTTGGTATGCGTGGTCATGGCTTCGTAATCAGAAGCGCCAGTCAGCTCAATTAAAGGCGAAGCAATGTTCCAA
Source organism: Cooperia oncophora (assembly GCA_036418165.1). NCBI lineage: Eukaryota > Metazoa > Nematoda > Chromadorea > Rhabditida > Trichostrongylidae > Cooperia > Cooperia oncophora. The sequence continues at coordinate 7,088 of MU939669.1, forward strand.
CATCACAATTTATCAAAACCCCACTCAACAGGATTGGGAATTGGCTCTGAAAAGACTTACAAAAAGCAACAAAGGGTGAAATTAAGGGGAGGCGATCTATACAATCCGTATGCCGTCCAATTGTTCATTTTTCGAGCTGATGTGGGGCCCGGAAAGCTTGGAACCGACTCCTAACTATGTATGTGCAAAAGCACCGTTTACCGCTCTATATAACCTCCACCCACGCGCATGCAAGGTAGTCTAAAAAATTTGGTGATACGGTAGCTACCTGGTTCCAAACCCTCAGGTTGCTCATTAATGTTACGAACGAAATTTTATGAGATATAAACATAGAACGGGGTAGGAAGAAGGCGTCACGACAAGTTGGTAGCCGTTGTTGTCAGGGAAGTTGTGAGGCGGGTCTCAGGAACGAGTTTTGCCCTTTGTGTTACAGCCATCAGAGAACGTTCAAAGGTGGGTGAGCAGTGACGGCATGGCTCGTGACTGGCCAAAGAATTCATCACAGGGAAATAATTGGAAGAGAATTTAGGAACACACGAGGCCCACCTGTTTTCGGGATATGTTCAAGGCTGAGAAGCGTTTGCCCTGTCCGACGGGTGGTATTTACGGAGTTTTCGCACAACTTCGTTACCCTTGGTCACCACGCTAACACGTATGGCGCGTAAGGGACAAATTCTGCAAATCTATGCCTATGCCTTGACCAGGTAAACCTTTAACTTGTATATCAGCCTAGCCAACTTACAAAAGACGTTCCTTTATTCCCTTATGTATTGTGCCAGTGGTTTTATTATGAATGACAAATAGAGCAACTCAAAAAGTATTGACAGCTTTCGAAGCAATCCTTTCGTTTGGACTTTCTCAAAATGGCGCTGTTGGTTTCTTGGGCAGAATCGTGACCAGTGCCTGGGTTCCGAAAGCAATACGTACGCTAAACTTCCAAAGAACTGTGCTAAAGGTTTATTGAATTTCTGGTACTATTTTCAATCGATTTCTGAAACGTAGTTTCGAAATGTGATAGAAAATGCTGGTGCACCAATAATTCTGCCCCACTCTGCACACTCGAGACCCACTCTATAACGCTTTTAGGATGATATTGCCAATAGGGCAGATCACTGGTTGAGGATTTTGGTCGAAGTCCGTGAGAATACCCCTGTGAGGGGCGGCGTTTCTTGATACGACACTACCCCCCCCCCCTCCTCTACATAGTTCCCGTCTCTGATACGATGGAGCACTTCGAGCGACTGGCGGGGGGAGGGAGAGAGTCTCTTCAACAATGATGTGCCCTGATTGCTATTTGGGAACAACTGTAGTCATGTCTTCATTCAGCACAAGATAGGATGACAGAACAACACACGCAATGGCGAGACGCGGTCCTTAGGACCATGCGACGTCGCGCGCGCGGCAATCTGCAAAAACCGCGGGCTTGCAATGGAGCGCACACTCGCGACAAACTCCTTGCATTATTGAATAGATTGTGTATTCAGTCTTCAGCCACGTATGCTCTTCACTCTGGTGGGAATAAGATTGTCATGACCGTGACTTTGGTTTATTTCCATAACTAGTGTAGTTACTTAGCAATTATGGTGCCAAGAAATCTGCAAAGATCCTGTTCGCGAAAGAGCTGATCTGCTGATCTTTGAACATTTGATTGTCACAATGTTTTCTGGACAACATACTCTCAGAGCGTGTACCTAGGGTACGGATGCTGAGGGACGACGGACCATAGTGTTGAAAAAATAGCAGCGAATGTCACTGTCGCCGCTGTCACTGTAACAAAACGGACGCGAGCGCGCGCCGATCGCAACCATACGTTATTTGCGGTTATCGCGCGCGGGCCGCGTGGTTTAACCGTCACGCCCTGTGCCACGTTCATGAAGTACACCGTCAAGCTCTCGCGATATAAAGGATAGCATATGCTCACTGAAAAGCTGTATAAGCCTAATTCATGATTAGCTTTTCCACAGGTTATAAATGAAAGTCAGACTTTCGGGGCATTCTGAAAGTACTTGATCAGAGCATAGCACACGAAGTTTTCACATACTGGTCGAACAGTATTGCAAGGCGGGTAGTAACGTAACCACAAACGAACGATCGGTCACATATAGACAAGTATCTTCATGGCAAACATTAATTCATATTGGCACTCGTCGAATTTGAAAGAGAGAAATCTGATAGATAACGATGATGGAACGTGATTTATACTGACAAACAACAAATAGTTCTTTAAATAGTTTTTTGAAGGACGAGCATACATCGGCCAAACTTGTTTCTCCAGCTGACAACACCAGCTGATACACAGTCACCACCCTGGCGTGTGAAGGGGCGTGGATTGGAGCGCAGCCAAGGAATGGAACCTGAACTCAGTCTCTGCAAGTTTTTCTTTTCTCTGCTATCCAATTTTCATAAGACTTTTTTGACCCCTGTGTTTTTACACGTTTCAACTAGGGCACATCACTAGTTAGGGATTTGGGCCGGACCCATACGACCCCATCCCCTTTCCAGAGTTCACCAGCAGCGCAAATTACGAAGAAATTTGGATATAACTGATCCTATTCGGGACTGGTAGCTCAATTTTGAACGCAAGGGACCACTATGATATACGGGAGGTAGTCAAAACAGACCATGCTTTGAGTGCAGTCGTGCCCGTCCAAGCATAACTTCACTCCTTGCGACTGGTCCCTCACTGGAATTCTACACATTTCTCACAAAGTTCACCTCACTGCACTCTGTCTCGTGATGCGCACCACTATTGCTATGAGATAACAACAGCATGTAAATATGAAGGTTGGTCTATGAGTACAAGAAACACCGTCCAGCTGCTGTTTGAGCCTAGAGTCTGCCCTTTAAATGATCCAATCCTTTTGGCTCAACATGTGATCGTTATACTTTGAAAACCTTTTCTGTGGAAAGAAGTGATCGTCGAAGGCAGGGCAAACAGTTTTCCCCATATTATATCGTATTTGACCGCTGAAGCGGGGATGGGTCGCAGTGACAGTGACTAAGTAAAGAACAGCGCAAAAGCATCAGT
>MU939670.1:0-19680 GCA_036418165.1 Cooperia oncophora
TTTTGCAGTCTGCTGCATATAGTAATCGGCCCAAGTTGTGCCAGTAATCCGGTAAATTAACTAACGTTTGAAAACGACCGAATCTAACGAATGTTCGAGTGTTCTTAGCTCGACTGTCAGTTACAGGGAATGTCCCCATTCGCGATTATGGTCAGAAACAGCAACACCTTTTGGAGATGAATGCAGTGCAGTCAAAGCATCTTCTAAAGGATGAGTATAGCTCAATGTAATTCGAGAATGAAGAAAACGATTCATCAGATGGTAGCAGGTTCTTTTGCAGTTTAAGCAAAGGGCACATCATGTCCTCACATCATGTCCTTGATCATGATCCTTGCAAACGTTCGTGTCATGTCGTTGAGTAATGTCAAGTCGATGTCGTAGTGTGTGATGTTGCAAACTCTTCCGAAGGCAATCTCTTCCCCCTACCCAATTTTGCTCCTCCTGCTTGACCCTTTCCTACAAACGATGGTGCGTGTACGGGTACGTGGTTTGACGCTCAGTACGGTCAACCTCCCCTGTATCGGGCTCAGGATGACATCATCGGTGGAGGAAGGGCGCCATGGCTACAGTCCGCAGTGCGTCACACGCCCCATCCTTTGCAGAGATCGGGGTAGGTGACAAGAGAATCATAAATCGCAGGTGAGCGTCGCGTGCGACGTCGCGCCCGCTAATGACGACGATTTTAGGTGGTATTGGTCGAGAATAGACAATGTATGACCAGAAATTTACGTGTCTACCATGCCCTTGTCTACATGTAATCCGATGCTCCTATCGATCCGATGCTCCTATCGAAAGGGTAGCACAAAGTGAGTAAACGTCACGCCCTTTGCCGCGCGCGACGGAGTGGCAATCCACGATTCTCTTGCCCGTCTTCCGCAGAGATCGAGACTGCACCTTTTTGTTACCCTGAACGATCGCGAAGGCGATTAGGGTATAGTGCGCAAGAAATGGAAAAAAAAACTGAACAGTCAAAAGAAATTCTGTAGAGGTGAAATACAACGCTGTTTCTCGCAGTGTCCGAACACGACCCTGGTTGCAATTTCCGCAAATATGAAGCGCTCTTTTCAGACACCCATTTGCGTTCCAAGGACTCCCCTTACAAGGAATCCCCTTGTTAGTGAGTTGAATCGTGCGGGACAACAGTGTGTGGTTCATTTCAGGAATGCACTTTCCATGCTGGAAAAGCCATCCAATTTGTTTAAAATGCTGAACACTTATCCGCCCATACGTGCATGCACATTGAGATAGGACATTAGAAGCTACACTTGTCTACAGTCACGATCCCTGCAACTGATAGGACGCGTGACGCAGCACGCGTTGAAACGCAACCTAGTCCCAACATTGATGCCATCCTGATTCCACTACAGTCGGTGAGAAATCTGACATGGCTGCGCTCCAGGCCGACGCACTATCGTTTGCAAGGATCACGACTGTATATGATGTTCTGTATCCCGAAGACGTGAAGGGTGTGGCGTATACCATTTGAACGCTGAGCTTCTAGCGAACTAAAGCCATTTTGTCACACTTGTGATCTTGCCTTTGCCCAATACATAGAAAATAGGGTGACAGTTGCCTGAAATGGAAAACGCATACAACGCCAAGAAAAATGCAGCTACGCGTTTCCCATTTCTGGGATATAAAGTATATCCTTGCCAAATGGGAAATAAATCAGAAAAAAAAAGAAGATTTGTTCATCCTAAATATCTTTTGGGAAGGCACGGAATCCTTTCTCATCGCAGTTTATGCTTGCTTACACTACGAATGGTTGCGTGTCGTTCTCCAAGAAAAACCGACGCTGACCTTTTGTTGCCCCAATGGGCAGCATGTGCCAACTGATAAGTTTTCAATCACTGCGGTCAGTAAATGTGGGGAATAAACCCTTGGTCGTAGCGCTATTTAGTTACCTTCTCTGTATCAAAAAGAACGCCATTGTTTTGCGACTGTGGGGCAATGCAGCGACTTCTGGGGATTTCACGTAGCGGAGACGCATTCTCATCCTATTTTCCCTCTTATGCCAGTGAAGAACTTGAAGTACATCTGGAAGCTGGTCGCGGGAGAATCACTGAAACTTCCGATATCATTTCGGTCGCCACGTACACTCCTCCCTGAGACGGAGTAGGCGGGGCATTCGAACATGGCATAGAATCACAGCATGTCCTGCCGTTGGGGCAAATTCCTGCAAAGTATGATCTCCCCATTCCCTATCTTACCTACCATCTTCGTGGATTTCCCAAACCTCTTACCTCTTTTTCCAGATTTTTTTTCTTCGAGACCCCTCCACTTTCTCCCCAAAAAGTGATTTGGAGATAATGTACGTAAGATTGGAGGAGGGGATATTAGCCACATGGAACAGGAGAAATGAAAACACTTGAAACAATCTACAACAGAAAGCATTTTACTTGAAGGTAAATGGAACTCTCCTCCCCCCTCCCCCTCCGCTCAGCTCCAGCGACAAAATACGCTCGCTGGAGATCTTCAACGTACAAAGTGCCCTGCATAGAATGGGTTACTCGTCTGACTTCTCTTTGAGACACTATCATCTTGTTCAGCGTGGACAAAGACATGACCACAATTGTCTCAAAATGAAAATATCTCAACAAAACCAGAACCTTCGCCGCTTTTAGTTAGAGTGCGCCAGCCACGCCAACCCATCTCAGGGATTCGAAGTGTGTTGTGAGAGTTCCATACTATGGGCGCGTGGTCGTAATGGTGCAATGGACACATCACTTGAATTGAACCTGAAAGTCTAACTACACACCTTGGCATTCATTCATTCATCACTGATACCCTTTTTTTCCTTCCCAACCCATTCCCCAACAAAGTACGACTGCAATATTAAAAGTGGACGGCGTTAAACTCCTGGAAAATGCTTTGCGAACACTACGTTGCCAGCCGCTATCAAAATACAAGTATTTTTTCGGGAATCGTAAACGCACGCTCCGTACTACTCCGATTTTCTGACGCGCTCTATCGACAAACGTCCTCATCATTGCGGACCGGTGGGGCGTGGCAGTGCGGCTGCGTTTGGTGCGGGCTATTGCCGTTTGGACTCCAAGAACTTCCGCACCAGGCGGAAAATAAATTGTGGGGGACGTGGTCACGTACCATGCCTTCCATCTCACGCGCAACACTTGAAAATTCGCTCAGTGGTGCCCGGAGATGTTGGGGAAGTTAGGGCTTTATCGTTTACACTCGCCGCTGAATCTACAGCGGGAAAATTCGGGGATGAGTTTCCCGCGACATTTAGTCAATTTACCCCGTGAGCAACCAAATCTGCCTTCGCAAAAAAAGGTAGAAAACCGACCTGATATCGGAGGACTGGGGTAGGAACATATTGTATTGTAAACTGCATCTATTAAATCTTAATGTTACATAGTAATAGCAGTAATAGCAAAAATGTTACATAGTAATAGCATCTGGTGCTATCACTATGTAACATTTTCATTGGTTGTTTGGTCCTGTGTATACTGAATCGATCCCCAAGCCTAACGTTGTCTTTTGCGTTTGCTCTGTTACGCCCGTCGGCTACATGAGGACAGGGGGTCACGCGCATAACAAATACCCAGTGGGATGCATTGGAATAAGATCTAAATACAATACAGACAGTTAGATGAAACAAATTTTTGTTATTGCGTATCACCTAATATAAAACAAGAATTCGCTCGATAGGAAATTACATATGAACACGTACAGTCCTCATCATTGCGGACCGGTGGGGCGTGCCAGCCAGAAGGAGTGCGCACACTGTTGAAGCCGTTCTCAGCCTTTTTTGTTGCAACGCGTATGCGACAAAAAGTGGTAGAAAACGAGTAATACGAAGGATATAATACAGTAATGCACTTGCCCGCTTCAAAAACTGGTGCAGAACGACTTTGCCAAACCGCACCAAAGCAGCCGCACTGCCACGCCCCACCGGTCCGCAATGATGAGGACTGTATGTATGAAAACGACTGGAATCGGAATATTGTCAATTACAGTAGATAAAATCACAATCCTAAGACTGCTGACTTGGTAGGATAGGAAAGATCAGGTGCTCCTGAGCCATCATACTGTATTTCGTCACATAGGTGGCGAATCTGAAATGTATTCCTCTTAGTTTTCCTTCCCCATAACAACCTCATTTCTGCTGTGAGCTGCTTCATCTATTCACCTATTTCATTTAAACACACATTTTCAATACAATTCCACCGTACCTGTCTATATGGTGCTGGCTTGTCGTTCTCCAAATTCTTCAGTACACCAGAAGCATAAGTAGCAACGGATTTGTGTTCCGATCGCATGGCCTCGACCAAGATCGGTGTGACGCCTTAAGGGCAATTACTACCTTCGAAAAGCTCTCAATTACAACAATCTTCTAATAAATTCATACCAGCTTCTTCAACTGTGCGCGCTCCTTCGGGAGTCTTACTAAGCTGGTAGATGAAGGCCGAGCAATTCACGCTCAAGCAATTCGTCTTCAGCACCTGATATAAAACCACTAAACCTGAAGTTCCTGGGTAAATGAGCACGTAGCCTTCCGAACTCACATCGCTTCTGGAGAGAAACTCGACTATAAGGGTCAAGAAAGCCGGATCCTCGCACAGATGAGCTGCCACTGCTGGATGCGATGCCAGTTGGTGCAAGGCGGATACGGCACCTGTAGTTAAGTAAATGCAACCCCTCAAAATGGAGTAAGGAGAATTCTCGAACTAACCTTCAACTACACCCCATATTGGCACTCCATCACTTTCTGCAGCCGGATCTTCACGAATTGTGGCCGCAGCGTGGGCGAGAATGTCCACGGTCAAAGAGACAACTGTTTCGCCTCTTTCAGTTACCTCCTTGAAAATTCAGATGAGTTCCATACGTTCTTCGCGAGCACAGAGCGCAGGTTCAGTAGCTTCTTCAACATCGGGGAAGCGGTTTATGGCTTCCACTAGAGACTCCACACCATGGTTCGTGCACAGCTGTAACAATGTCATTGGTAAAGAGACTACAGTACAATGAGAAAACAACAAAAAACCAACCGTTTGCTTATTTCGAACATTATTACAAGTCAGATTACTCAGTATTCCGCAAGCACACGAAGTTTGGGCTGCATCTGCGACACGGACTATTTCAAGCAAGCGAATTACCTGCAGAAAAAACCCGAATGACTTTGCGAGAATAAACGAGGCGACACGAGCCTTACCAATGGCGCTAAGTTGTCCTCGTTAGTGGCTGCATCTGACAAATTTCTCAAAGCAACAAGAATTGCTAGCAGTACACGATCATCTGCCGCAGTGCACATTTCCTTGTACAACGCAGGCAGGCATCCTAAAAAGCATGAACTTATTGTGACATTTCCAGAGCAAGACAACTAACATACCCAGACTGGTTAGTGCCGCCTTGTTCTGTTGGCAGACCGACAGTGATCTTATGCATCGGATTACAGTATACATTAGCTTTGGATATTGTGAGTAGTTATTGAGGATGTGTACCAATGTTTGTGGCCCTCCCAGTGACAAGAATACGATTTTTGACTGCGGATCGTCTGAAATAATGTAGATAAGATTTATGAAGAAACTGATGATAATGAGAACTATTATCTTCGAACAACTTTCTATTCTTGTCTATGCCAGCAAACTATAAAAGTGTCTCTTGCACTTTGTAAGCATAATAAATGAAGGGAAACAGGTGCTGCCTCTCTAAAATAAACATGCGTAAACAGAGCAAAACACACGTAAACATGACAAACAATCAAGAACGGGGCAGTACCGAACAATTGCGAACAAAGAAAAACAATTATTGGAAAAGGAATACATAAGGCCCGCGTTCATACATGACGACGTTGCAGAAATGACGAAATTGCAGAAAGGAAAGGTATACGTATCGATTTGAAACCGCATTCCGCGGAATTTGCAGAAATGCCGAAATGACGGACAGTGACTTGATAGGGATTGATCGTTTAGCCTCACCAGCGGAATTTCTGCATTTCGGCATTTCTGCACATTCCGCACTTCTGCATTTTCCGCGGTTTTTGAAATTGATAGACATATTTTCTTCTTCTGCAAGTTCCGCGGTTCTGCACATTTCGTGGTGGCACTTCTGCATCGTGTATGAACGCGGACTAATAAATACAAAACAAAGAAAAAGGAGAAAACAAAACGATTGAGGACCAGGCAGGACGTGAGATGGAAGGCATGGTACGTGACCACGTCCCCCACAATTTATTTTCCGCCTGGTGCGGAAGTTCTTGGAGTCGAAACGGCATTAGCCTTTGGTGCGGTTTGGCAAAATCGTTCTGCACCAATTTCTGAAGCGGGCAAGTGCATTACTGTATTATATCCTTCGTATTACTCGTTTTCTACCACTTTTTGTCGCATACGCGTTGCAACAAAAAAGGCTGACAAGGGAAGGATGGTAGGTCGAAGTGGCCATTTGAAATGAAATGTATACCGGCTGAAAGGTCTTCGGACGGGAATTACGAAACCGTCTTCCATATCTGCTGCGGACCTCCCAGAAAGAAGTTACGGAGCTTTTTAGGGGGAGAATACACTACAATTGGCGGCGTAAGGCTGACGAGATCGTGGCAGCATGGCCGAGTGGATACGTCGTAGGGCTCACGGATGCGTGGTCGAGGGTTTGGATCCTTGATGCGTGTGCTCTTTTGCATTTTTTCGAAAGTGGTCCCTGTGCACTTCAAAGCTATAATACTTGTCCCTGATAATGTCGTTATGTAATGATTCTGAACTGATGGAGCCATTGCGAACCATTCCATAGAGATCACTTCTGGCTGTTGTCTTCTTCTTTCTTTGATTTGAAAAGCATACACAACAAAAGTGCATTCCAAAGGAAGATTTTGCCTTCAAATGACTTTATTCTGGAAACGACAGGACTCCAAACGCACGAAAGTTGTACACGAAGATGAGTATAGTGGGGAAAATGCTTCCATATGAAGTGGCGTTGATGTGACAATCATGCTGCTGGAGATCGCGATGGGCAAGAGCTTCATTCACCACTCACATAATGTTGAATTATGTCTATCTCAAAGTGTTTTCGTACCTGCTGGAAGTTTTCGGCTCGTATGACAATCTTTTCAGCCGGAGGTGATCTCCATGAAATCGTTCGCAATGGCTCCATCAGTTCAGAATCATTACGTCACGACATTATCAGGGACAAGTGTTATGCAAAATAGCTTTGAAGTGCACAGGGACCACTTTCGAAAAAATGCAAAAGAGCACACGCATCAAGGATCCAAACCCTCGACCACGCATCCGTGAGCCCTACGACGTATCCACTCGGCCATGCTGCCTTACGCCGCCAATTTGTAGTGTTCTCCCCCTAAAAAGCTCCGTAACTTCTTTCTGGGAGGTCCGCAGCAGATATGGAAGACGGTTTCGTAATTCCCGTCCGAAGACCTTTCAGCCGGTATACATTTCATTTCAAATGGCCACTTCGACCTACCATCCTTCCCTTGTGAGAACGGCTTCAACAGTGTGCGCACTCCTTCTTGCTGGCACGCCCACCGGTCCGCAATGATGGAGACTGTAATTCTGCACGTGAGCATGGAGGACGTACCCCTTTTTCGCATATCAAACAAAAAGTCAAGAAAGCGACGCCCACTGCCCAAGATCACCCCACTTCGAGCTTTTTCTTGGCGAGAGTGAAGTGATAAGGGAAGAACTGATCCCAACAAGTGTAACCAAATTCCGCTTTCTTCTTCACTTTTAAATCATGTCGTTAATAGTTGAGTCGCACAACTCACCATTTTTGAGCGGCAGGCGCTCCCTCAAATTGTGAGCAAGCTGGTGAGTTGGAGAAGCTCATTCTGAAGTTGGTAACGGTAACAGACATCCTACCTGTAAGATGGAGGATGATGTAAAACTTTCCCTCACACCGTCTAATGAAGACTTTGAAAAAAATCAACAAAAAGGGTACCCCAGTCAGCTACTGCTCCCTAGGTCTAGGTGGCATCAAAGCCAGTTGCCGATAGAACTGTAACCAGCTTTCGTTTATATGTCGTTTACATCAGCGCATTTTGCTGGCCTTGTTGTTCCACGTACCCAGTTCGCTTCACTTCTACAGTTGCAAAAAAAAAACTTGGAACAAGCCTTGAAGAGGCATTTTCATCTGTTCTAAGCTATTTCATCTTATACACCAGTGTCAAGGTCAGAATCTAGCAATATAATGCAACAAAACACTGATATTGAAATTTTGGTTAAGCGGAGATAGTGTAGTGGCAAGTGGCGCCACTTACCACAAGCGTGGTCTGGGGTTCAAAGCCCGGATCGGCTCCCGCCTGAACCAACCGAGTTTTTCGTGCCTGCGGGGAAAGCTAATTAGTAGTAGACTCGTCTAAGAAGATAAAAAGTCGACTCTATACTGGTAGCCCTCGCCCCACCCACAGGTCCCTCCCTCAGGGCACGCCATCGCGTTGGAATCATTTTCTGCTAAATACGACCCCATCTCTTCTATTAGGTCGTTGCAAAAGAAATGCAGGATTTTGCTTGCTTGTATTTCATACTTATTTTATTCCAATAATATGTTACTTTAATATGAAGTGTTATATACTATTCGGAAGCTCATCTCATGCTCTTTCTAAATGATACTCCAAGATTGGTTGTAATTCATTTTATTATAATTTTTATTGACATTTTATTGCAGATGTCGAAACGTGAATTTCGCACTATTTTCTTCTATGAGTTCAAGCTAGGACGAAACGCTGCCGATACAGCTCGGAACATCAACGAAGTTTGGGGTCAAGGAAGTATCAACGAATCTACGGTCCAACGTTGGTTCCAGAAGTTTCGCTGTGGCAACACCAGCCTTGAAGATGAACCTCATGTTTGGTGGTCTGCCGCCGGTCTCATCCATCACAGCTTCCTGAATCCTGGTGAAACAATTACGGCAGAGAAGTACTGTCAACAAATCGACGAAATGCATCAGAAGCCTTAACGCATGTGCCCAAGGTTGGTCAATATGAAGGGACTCCACGATTCCGGACTCTTCTCCACGACAATGCCCGACCACACTTTGCACAATTTACCCTCCAGAAAATAAACGGATTGGGCTATGAAACTCTGCCTCATCCACCATACTCACCAGACCTGTCGCCCACCGATCACCACTTTTTCAAGCATCTGGACAACTATCTTAGAGAGAAATGCTTCAAAAACCAAGACGATGTCCAAAAACGCCTTCAACGATTTTGTGGCCTCTAAAAAGAATTACAACCAATCTTGAAGTATCATTTAGAAAGAGCATTAGATAAGCTTTCGAATGATATATAACACTTACATTTTATTGGAATAAAATAAGTATTAAATACAAAAAAACGAAATCCTGCATTTCTTTTGCAACGACCTAATAGAAAGGGTCTCGATACGACTCCTCCCCTTGTCGGCTACTAATCTGGCAACAGCGGACAAACAAATACTGAGAAATAAAAGATTTGCAAAAATAAACGACAAAAAGACCTTAATCAACGATAAATATGAGAAACACGATGCAAATGAGCCACAATAACCATTAATCAATTAGAAAAGTAATAAATTATAAAAGAGCATCAAAAGACACAAGGAAGGAAAGAAAATGCGAGTGACAACTTTTGATTATCCCTGAGGGAGTAGGCCTAGCATTTGAATACGGCATAGACTGACTTACTCGTGGGATATTCTAGTCTGGGAAAACTGTCATCTTGTTCTATGTTGGACAGATACACGACAACAATTGTGTCATGATGAAAATATCTCACCAGAAGCATAGACACCTTCAGATTAAATTGAAGGATGCGCCACGCCTACCCGATCTCAGGGTTTTCGAGTATAATTGTTCGTTGTCATCCAAAAGTCAGCGCGCTCACACAAAAGTATTGGAGCGAGCTATTTCACGACCCGGAGCCAGTTTCAAGCCAAACACTCGAAAAGTACCCCTCACTTGAACACCCATAACTTCTTTGAGAGTAGAGCTTTTGGAGAGGGAAAGCAGGAATGTGGAGCACTAGGTTGGCACTTGTTACCTGAGTTTGAGCGATTTCAAAAAAAATTCCTTTTCAAGAAATTTTCTCCGTTGTGATCCGGTCGTGATCATCGGGGTCATTTACAAGTCCTTACGCTTTGAACAGCCATAACAAGCTTCATACAGGGCCATTCGTAAAAAGAAAAGCAGTGCCGGAATTTCGAAGCTTTCTACTTTCCAGCAAGACTTTCATTTTATCCCTAGGCCTGCTATTCGGAAAAATCCCCGTTGTGATCACAACGTGATCCCTGCCGGACGACACGAAAAACCCACCCATCTGACGCCATACCACTTCCAGTTCGTTTGAAGACTTTGGTATGCTTCTAAAACACATGTTTTCGCCAAGGATATCAGGAAATAGTTCATTGGGCGCCAATTGGCATCACCTCTGCAATGCGCCATGCATAGGGCTTTCACGCAGAGGTGTTGGGAAGGTGCAACTTCTAGATAGGGCTTCCTCCGTGCAAGCAGATGTGCTCCTGCGATCAGAAAGGTCCTGAATGATCGAGGGTTACAGGCCACGTCACGTCCAGCATCATATGGCAGTGCGAAGGTCTGACCTGTCATGACGGGACCGGGCTTCGATCCTGGCTTCAGTGGCCTTCAGACCTTCGCGTTCGTCAACACGTTAACATCTGTCGTGCAATCGCGGCCACCGTCAGCACTATATAAGCTCATTGAAAGGGTTCTCTCCTTCAACTTCTTTGAAAAGGTTCACTCCTTTAAGGTCATGGACTCTTCTGCTCCGCTGGACGAAGGTCATGTAGAACAAGAGGTGCCACTGTTTAAGGACTTCCACTTTTCTTTCGATTCCCTTTCATAATATACAGTAAGAAGCATTTTTCGTCAAAAACCTAAAGTCGCTAGAAAGGTTTTCTACACTGGTTTTGCCAGTTTGTACAGCTATAGATGAGCCCTGCTAAAGCTCTGCCTCAGTTATCGCCATCCCGTCCAGAAACGCTATAAAGAAGCTCAGCATGACGAGGCCTGAGGCGGAACACCGCATCGATGTCTGAGAGCTTCTGAATGATCGAGGGTTACAGGCCACGTCACGTCCAGCATCATACGGTAGGCAGCCTTGCGAAGGTCTGACCTGTCATGACGGGACCGGGATTCGATCCTGGCTTGAGCGGCCTTCAGTACCTTCGCGTTCGTCAACACGTTAACATCTGTCGTGCAATCGCGGCCACCGTCAGCACTATATGAGCTCATTGAAAGGGTTCTCTCCTTCAACTTCTTTGAAAAGGTTCACTCCTTTAAGGTCATGGAATCTTCTGCTCCGCTGGACGAAGGTCATGTAGAACAAGAGGGCAAAAGCTATCTATGAAACCGTAGAAATTGAATCCTGAGCAATTTCCTCACAACAAAATCAAACTCAACAAAAACAAACAATCAAAATAATTCACAATCAAATGGATAAGAAAAAAACTCACCAGGCCAGCTGGGAACCGGAACTATGGATTACTTTTGAATTTTGGCTGTTCGCGGTCAGCGCGCTCATACAAGCTCATTGGTGCGCGCTATTTTACGGCCTGGAGCCAATTTCAAGCCAAACACTCAAAAGTACCCCTCATTTGAACACCTATAACTTCGTTGAAAGTAAAACTATCGGAGAGGGGTAAGTGGGAATGAGTAGAGCTAGGTTGGCTCTTGTCACCTGAATTGAGCGATTTCAAAAACGTTCCGATTCCAGAGATTTTCCCCGTTGTGATCATCGTTGTGATCCGTCTGTGATCATTTTTGCGAACCGCGAGTCGCTACGCTTTGGACGTCCATGGCAAGCTTCATACACGGCCTTTCGTAAAAAAAAGAATTGTGCCGGAAGCTTGAAGATTTCTACTTTCCAGCAAGGCTTTAATTTTCTTCCTAGGCCTGCTATTCGAAAAAATTCCCCGTTGTGATCATTTCGTGATCACCCCCACGACACGAAAAATCAACCCCTCCGAGGCCAGGAAACCTCCAGTTGGCTTGAAGACTTTGGTATGCTTCTGAAACACATGTTTCCGCAAAGGGTATTAGGAAATAGTCTATTGGGCGCCAATTGGCATCACCTGTGCAATGCGCCATGCATGGGGCTTTCACGCAGGTTTTGGAAAGGTGTAACTTCTAGATAGGGCTTCCCAAGTTGCAAGCAAATGTGCTCCTACGATCAGAAAAGTCCGGGAATGTACTTTCATCTGTTTATTAATCGTCACGTCGTGAGTCCTTTTGTTTGTTTATAAATTCATGGTGCCCTTGTGGGCGGTGATCGTAGCTCCTATCATCGCCCCTTCCTCGTACGTATTGTCAGTATGCTACACCAGCGCCAGAGTGCTGGACGTGCTTGGGACGTACGTAGGTACTGCGACCCCCCCCCCGCTCGACAGCAAAATTTTGTAAAAAAACCAGAAATTTTTTGGGAAAAAATAGACAAAGTGGTAGGAGGTTGGAAAAATCTAGGGAAGAGGTGGGTAATATGGGAAAGGGAAACTCCGCTGTCGCTACCAACGGAGGCGATCGATACGCGTACACTCTTCTCGCCCGAAAGCGCCTAGTCGCCCAGACCCCCCAATCGCCAGATCGATTCCTACACTTTCCTCAACGCGCAATCGAAACTCGAATCGCCGAGTCTCTTCAATCGCAGTGTATAAACGCGGCTTAACGTCATGGGTTGCCGACCTGTACTGAACTAGAGCCATACCCTGCTTTGAACTTACCGCTTCTATCACAAGCGAATGTAAAATACACCTTGATTTCTTGCTTATCCTTTCCACCACTGTGTCCACATTCGACCTGTCCACATTTCCAATTAATGAAAGCGATGCGACCACTACGAGACTTTCGACCTGCTAACGTACTGCACATTTTCTTCATGGTGTTAATGTTAGCACACTGCCCACAAAGAGAGCAAGACCTCCTCATTCTGCAAACAAAATTGGATTTTTCTACGTATTTTGTCTGCTTCGGAAAAGGACACAAAGAAAAAGTAGGTGCTATTCCAACAAAGTGGGCATTAGTCACGAGAAACATCTCAAATAAATAAAGAGGACAGTGCTGAGAAACGGTCACTAGCCCGAGGAAAGATCTTTGTCAATTAGGGAAGGAGGCTCGGAGCTAATGTAGTCTGAGAGGACCCACGCTGCGAGATTGGGGCGACCACAGCAACTCTGATCCTCTGCACTCTTTCCCAACGTAGGCTAGTGTTGCTTCGGCTTACTCTCGTCTCGTGGCTCCTCCAAGTTTACTTCTTATCCCTGAGAAGGAGTAGGTGTGGCATTTATACATGGAGTAGAATGGGTTACACGTGGGATATTCTAGTTTGAGACAACTGGCATCTTGTTCGTTGGACAGGAGCACGACCAGAAAATTCTCCCCAAAAGCACGGCCGATGCCACTTTCAGTTGAAGTACGCAGCCACGCCTACCTCATCCCAGCGATTTCGAGTGTACACTAGCGCCTCAACCTCTAGTCGAGTATACTGGAACTCTTTGTTGGGGACATCTCGAATCACCGCGAACAATTTTCTTTTACTGAAGACAGTCGGGAAAGGGTTTTCGCCTGAGCCTGGGGGTGAGAGGGGGGCGGGGCAAGCTGCGAGGTAGGTGGAGTGGTCCAAAAATCTCATAATCGATTCGTCCACGGTTTAGACAAAAAACCTCGACGACCTGGCCCGCAATGATCTACCAACTGTGGTTCAATACAAAAAAGCCAATGAGATGATAGGAAAACGAAGATGGACGCTGAACATGAGCCTTCGTGCAAACCTGCAAGCTTGCAAACCTGCGGAAACGGAAGAAATGCAGTATCTGCAGAAGAAACAAAGTATATCAGTCGATTTGAAAAACCGCGGAAACGGGAGAAATGCAGAAATGTCGGACCTGCAGAAATGCCGAGGTTTCTGCATTTGCTGGTGGGCCCAGCGATCAAGCCCTAGCAAGCCGTTGTTCGTCACTTCGGCATTTCTGGAAATTTCGCATTTCTGCATTTTCCCTAATTCCGCCACTAGTTCAAATTGATACATACACACTGCTCTCTCCACATTTTCGCCATTTCTTCAAAGTTGTCAAGTATTAATGTCTAACACCGCAAGAACTCAAAGTCGGCCTCAAAGTAAGCGCCTTTCAAGCGGAGGCGCGTCCCTGAATCAATACAGTAGGATCCTCACTGGAGCACGTTTCCATATGAACAACGAGCGACATTGAGGGGGTTCTGACGTTACTATAATTATTTTAATAATAGCATAGGTTTGAATTAGAGCGGAATGGAATACACTGAAATTGAAATGGCATGTGAAAAGTACAAATGTTCATTTCTGGAAACAAAATTCATCCTGGCTTGGAAATAACTAGAGGGGTTCGCATGTAAGGAGACAAAAGAATTCATGCATTCTACGGCATTATTTCATGTTACAATCCAGCCGTAAGACCTCACGTTTCTAGCTCATGCTAAACACGCTTATCGACTGTTGCTTGAGAATTACTAGCAGGCTTCATTTTGACAGCATTTTTAGTACCCCGTTGAGGACGACTACTTTTTTATTCATCCCAGAGTTTGCTGTGTAACTGTAAAATTCTAAGTAGAAAGATAATTAACATCCATAAGCATGGGTACAACAAAATAAAATTCAAAACCTCTGTGTACTCATCCTTACCCACCGCTGGCGTCGAAAACATGCATTGATTATTTATTAATTTTGATCGTTTAATAGTTGAATTGTATTTACAGTTGAAAGCCATGCCTAAGCGCAGTTCCAGGCTACTCTATGGCGATGAGGTTTCCTCAACGGAATCTTTCTTCAATACGACATCTTCGCTGATACCGTACTGTGCGTAATTGGAATAGGCGTAGTGAAATTGTGGCGTGTGCAACCGCACCGCACAACTGCTAGAGAACAGAATTAGGCAATCTAATGTACGGTGTAGTGTAGACATGCGCTGCGTTTAAACACGCCGCCAATTCCACGATTTCCCATCCAGCTGCCTGCTACCCTCCTACTTCCCCATACGCACTGCTCCTGGACGCTGGTGGTCGCTGTTAAACGCTGGCAGACGCCAGATCAATACCGTTCCTCGTTCTACTTCTACTTTCCGGACCACTGGCGCTGGCGGATGCTCCAAACGCTGGTGGACGCTGCCGCAAGGCACGAATACGTCACAAACGGAAGGGGGGAGGAGGCCGTATTGAGGAGGAAACTCGTCGAGGATTCCTGACCGTACGGCATTAGCTGGTCTCAGTTAATTCATTCGACGGGATCAGTACTCTTGGCCGGCCTGTTCGCCCAGAAGCTAGCCAGAAGCACGAACCTAGTGGAATACGTTCACTGAGATTGAAAACGGGATGCGTGACAAGCATATCATGAAACAAAAGCTGAAACACAACACATATCTGAGGCCAACAAGAGGTGTAGGTGCCAGGCGGCGACAGTCTAGGCAAAATGGAGGCACAAGCGCACAGTTTAGGAGTGGAGTCGGCGCAGGAACATGCAACCGTGGACACCCCTTGTCGAAACACGGTACAGCGCTCTCGGGAGATTACCAGTTAGGGGGAGGTATTTGCCTTCGAAGAAGATTTTTCCGATTGTTGACATTTTGCTTTTTTTTCGTTTCGCGTAACTATACATCAACGCTCCACAGCATCATGTGGAGAGTCATCAGGGGAACTGAACTTGGTCGCTGGGGTAGGGGTCGTATTTGATATGGCCTCCATTCACGAAGAGTGGTAGGAAATTGGGAAACATAGTAAGACCGGAGGGAGGATAAGTGGGGGTTAGGCCAAATGGGGCAGCTTGGTATGTGGGGGGAGGGAGGGGGGTTGTACTGGCACCACCATTTCACACATCACAATGTTGCACCTGTGTTGAAAGGATAAAGAACAGAGTCTTCGCCGTTGCTCAATCTCATTTCTGGGATGCGACATGCATTCTATTTCCATGCAAAATCGTACTGACGTTTACCGCCCCCGGAGTATAACCGCCATCCAGGGACTTTAGTGGCAGCAGGGGTTGCGGCGCGGCTGCGGCGTGTCACGAGCGCGGCGATCAGCTGCTTCCAGCCTATTTTAGCCATTTCCTCCTTAATTTACACTGCTATGGCTGCTTTTCTTGAGATTAGTTGTTCCTTGTCTTCACAAGATAAATTATGACTGAGATTCCTCTGATTTTTGCGCACAATTGAACAGTTAGGCAGACAATTGAACAAACATCTGAAAAAATCGCAAAAACGCTTCATTGCAGAAACAAAAGAGACTCCACACTCTTATGTTTAGCGGTGGTCTCAAGCGAAAACCGGCCGTACATTCAAGGCTCTGACGAAGGCGATAAGGCCGAAACGTTAGCCAATAAAACTGTTATATCATCTTGGTCACGGCTACAGCAATACCCTAGAGAGAACTTCAAAGTATGCCAAGATTCATCGAGGGTCGAACCTGGACACTTAAAACAACCAACCTTGAAAAAAAAATAGAAAATGCAGTGAAAATTAGGGAGAAAATGGCCAAATTAGGCTGGAAACAGCTGATCGCCGCGGTCGTGACGCGCTGCAGCCGCGTCGCGACCCTTGCCGCCCTAATCAAGTCCCCGGATGACGACTGTATGAGGCTTGGTCTGTCTCGACGAGAGTTAATCCGGGATTCGATCCCCATGCGTGCGCGTCGTAAGCGTGCCACGCCACTACACCACCCCCGACTTCCGACATTAAAAACTGAGGTTTTCAGATGACACCTTCATTGGCCTAACGTTTCGACCTTCTCCTCTTCTTCAGAGGCCGAGGTATCACCGTGCGAAATCCGTTTTTACTGGTACAACTAACTTACTGCGTGAGCTGAGCTCCGCACGGTGATACCTCGGCCTCTGAAGAAGACGAGAAGGTCGAAACGTTAGGCCAATAAAGGTGTCATCTAAAAACCTCGTTTGGCAGAAGTATTTAAATATTCGACATCATGCCGAGGTTACAAGAAGGGACAACGTGGAGATTATTAAAAACTAAATATAAAATTCAATTTGGGTAAAATAATCCGGTCACGAGGCCAGTAGTGAAGTGGAAGGACAAGGGTAGACCAGGGACACAACTGGGGCCTTTATTAAGGAGCAACTTGATCCAGCGTATTGATAGACGAGAAAAGAATACTCGAAATAAAATGTTACCACTAGAAGGCGCGGCATTCGCAAGGAGCAGCGTCGGCATACTGGCGGATACTGGAGGCAGCAGACCAGATCGCTGAAGAAGGTGCTAGGCACCGAAATATTCGAAGAAGAAAGAGTATAAACAATAAAAAATTTTTGTGAAAACTTTTGGATTCTTTTGAATCTTTTGAGTCTTTCGCAATAAATTTTGGCGCCTCTTTTATGTGTTCAACATTCAGAGAAAAGAATAGTTCATTACGAAGAAGTTGGTCATTTGTGACCGGAAGACAATTTTTCACAGCTCTTGCATAGTCCCGGATCTGAACATGTGTTCGTAAAGTTTCGTTGTAATTGTGTTTTTCCCGTGTTCGTTCTCGCTTTGAGTAGAGGAGAAGGAGACGCTCTCGACGAGCGCTTTCTCCATCATCTTCGCCTCTTCTCCCTCCAGCTCCTCTTCCTCGTTATTCCTATTATAAACGATTTCCATGAAACTCTGGAAACTAAGCAGAAAAAAGCGCTAGAGTTTGGTGATTCACGTCATTCCTCGTTGTCTCGACGTTGCTATTGCCCTGCACATCAATGTCCATCAATTTTTTCCCCTTGGCACACTGTCATCGTCTCGCTGCACAATGCCAACCTGCTTCTCATCAGACCTTACATTACGTGGTACATCCATCCATCTTTTGATAAGGACAATAACTAGAGCTTATAGCCCTTTAATCTCACTGCTCTGAGTTTTGGTTCCAAAATTATAGCTCATTTTTATTTAAGGGAAACTGTCCAAAAATTACTTTCTGATAATTCACAAGAATGGGTGCATGTCGCTAGGATGGATTAGTAGTAGGAGGCTGTGATGCAACTATAGTGTAGTTAGCTCGGCCGGTTGGGCGTGTCAGGCGGGATGAGTTTGGTGCAGTGCCAAACCCGTTCTCCACCACTTGTTAAGAGAAGCAAATGATAATGAATTGTATTATACATTGTAAAGTAATTATATTGTTAGTATTACTCGTTTTCTACTTCTTTTAGCAAGAAAAAGCCAGAGAAAGGCTTCGGCGGCGTGTCACCGTCATACTGTCTGCCACGCTCAGCCGTCGGCAGCGAATTAGAGTGTACGCTAAACCGTACATTAAATGGCATAATTCTGTGCTTTGGCACATGTGCGGTCCAGATGCACACGCCTCAATTTCGCGACGCCTAATCCAGCTGTCTGCTACCCTCTAATTCCCCATACTCTCTACCCGGTCGCTGGTGAACGTTTGTAGACGCTGTCAGACGTTAGATCGATATCTTTACTTTTTGTCGTTGATGGCCGCACGTACCTCGTCATCCGGGCAGTTGATTAGGGCGGTCGTCAACGGGCCGCAGCGCGTGCCAGGAACTATTTGCTTTTTCCAGGCTAATTTAGTCATTTTTTCCAACTTTTCACTGTTTTGGCTACTTTTTCCCAGATTAGCAGCTCCTTATCTTCACAAGGTGGAAAAAATGACTAAATTAGCCTGGAAAAAGCAAATAGTTCCTGGCACGCGCTGCGGCCCGTTGACGACCGCCCTAATCAACTGCCCGGATGACGAGGTTAACTCTAGTGACGCTGGCAGACGTTGGTGGGCGTTGTCGCAAAGTATGAACGTGGCCTTCTATGGAATCCATTCAGATCAAGAAGCATATTTTAAGAATGGTTTCTCGCATGTTGTAGAGGTTCATGCGGGAACTGCTAAGTGTAGTTTATTTTCGCTGGGCATTAGTGAGAAGGTCAAAGAAAGGGTGAACAATAGGCCCTTGGTTCGAAATTCCATAGGAGGCAAAACTTTGCATTGCTGCAGCTTTCATTTTCCCGCATTCATGTAAGTCGGGACATTGTGTCTTAAGAGAAATGTGCGCAAAAACAACTGAATTGGGGGTAACTTTCTGTTGCCGAGCTCCTCATGATGTCCATTTTGTCCGAGAAAAAAAAAACAATTCTCTGAATATTGCTAGAATAAAGAGTGTTAAATAAAAAATAGTTCATTTTAAAAATATGAAGCGAAGGTCCTATTTTTCTATATCTCTTTTTTATATCTCTATTATAAGCCCTTGCTCTAGTAAGCTGAAAAATTCTGATGATCAATTGTTCAATGCTCAGGCGCGTCACGCAATTAGTGTCCACTCGGAACCATAATTGCGTCTGAATGCGTATTTGGCCGAAAGCTGAATCACGTTGGCGAATTACACACGTTGTTTCTTCCTCCCAGATTGGTCAGCAGAGTTAATTTGAAGGAGTATCAGGTTTGGTGTGCCTGGGCGAAATTCCCACATTTGATGCTGATCATGTTTGATTTCTTCCCCATACTCTATACTCCCGATCGCGCGTGAACGCTGGTGGACGCTGGTAGACGCTAGATTAATACCTATATTTCCCTAGTCCTCGAGACGCTGGCAGCCGCTAGTAGAAGCCGCAAAGTATAAACGCAGCCTAATAAGGTGCAAAGAGGTTACTTCAAGGTGTTGCTACCTTGCTAACAAGCATCTGAAACCGGATTACTACTATTCTTTGTGAATAAATCATGTATGAATCGCCCTACGATCGCCAGAGGATCTCAAAAACAGCCAGTGGATTGTTGCTGATA
>MU939672.1:0-10022 GCA_036418165.1 Cooperia oncophora
CAAAAGTGTGCCGAAAAGGTTCATGCTCCCGCTGCGGCTTTCTATAAACCTTGGCATTGTAGCTCCGAACAAGGTTTATGGATCCAGCTGAATCCCATCCAAATCTCACTGATCTACTGGCTTACATTTCGGGGGGGGGGGATCGCCTCCTCAGAACCTGGAAAATTTCGTGCTATGTTGATAAGACACCCTCACGCCCAAGGTCAGGGCCCCGGCACTTTGCTAGCTGTCTCGTCAGTGGTGGTCAGTCACTTTTTACTCCGAGCCAGTTCATCAGCCTAAGCCAAACCCGAGGCCCCCACTCTGATGATGGAAACTCGGCTTTCCAGAATTAACCAGAAATGCTTCTTTGGAAAGTACAGATCGAGTACAAATAGGCAATCAATGTCGATATCCGCTTGGGACGTCTCCGGAAGTTGGCCGCAGCATCGCGAAATAGGCGTAGGGACAGACAGAGCGTCGCCCTTTTCCAAGACGACGAGGAACCGTGCTGAAATAGGGTAACGAATTCACGGTATAGCGCTTATATTTCTCGCTATGACTAACACATGCTCATCGCTCTGGCCAGTGCCAAGGAAAGAAATTATTTAACTGCGGAGACCTCTAAAAATAGCATTCAGTTATGGGTATCCTATCATAATCCAAATCCCCGAGATGCGGTAGGCGTGGCTGCGTTCTTCACTCCAGCGTGGCAGCGGCCACGCTTCTGGCGAGTACTTTCATTTTGGGACAGTAGAAATCATGGTATTGTACATCACGACATCATGACAATTGCCTCATCTCCGAATGGAGCACGCAGCCTACCGTGTCTCATATCCTGGAGAGTTTGAGGTAAGTGATTAGAGGGTGCCAAAAAATCGTATGAGCCCTGTGAACTTCTAAATTTACTTTTCGTCCATGAGCATTCAGTAAAATTTAATTTTCCACTCTGATAGGAACAGCAATTCTTTTCATTATCAAATCGAGATCGCGGAGGGGGTACACTCCTCATCTCCGAGGTGGAGTGGGCGTGGCCTCTGAGCATGGCACAGAATGGGATACTTGTAGGGTATATCAGTTCGAGACAACGCTCACTCGGTACTGTGTTGGACAGAGACATCACAATCGCGTCAAAATGAAAATATTCACTACAAGCACAGATACCGCCACGTTTGATTGAAGTGGTTGGAGTACGTAGCCACGCCCACCGCATCTCAAGGATTTCGCGTGCCCGCAGCTGATGCTTCATTTATTCCGAAATTTCAGGTTAGCGATGCGGAGAGCTAAAAAAAAATGGTGTTTCGACCCTGTTTGCCCTTAGGAGGACATGATGCGACAAGTTTAGAAAGTATCGACCATGTTGAAATCGTCCAAAGAAGAAACATGGAGGGGATCGGAAGCAAAGAGATTGCTCAGCTTCGCAAGTGTCTTTAAACAGAAGCCAAGCAAAAGCATAGTCTTCCCTCTGTGCTTCAGTAAGGAAAGGAAGTAACAATTTGAATTCGATGAATTTTATAAGGAACGCCGATGAAAATGACATAAAATTATGAAGATTGAATTAGTGAAAATGTCCACGTGAATATGAAAATCACGCCGTCTTCTGAATAATGTCATGTTCCAACTATAAGCTTACACTATACTAAATATGCAGCCGAAATGGAATGAACTGCAAAGAAACCAATCGTTAGGTGAATGCGAGAGACTTTTTCTTCAACTATCGATACCACTAATGGTATGAACACCATTCAGTGATCTACTTATGTTTTTGTGATCATTTGTAATAGAGTATTTGTAACATATACGTTTATTTTTATGATTACATATACGAGGGCCCTTCGAAGTACTCTCGGTATCGCGGTAATTCAGCAGTAAAGAATTTGAATTATTTCAATAGGTAACGGCACTCCCTGAAGGTCATCAACGCTATTCTACTTATCCTTGGTGAAAGAAGACCAGAATGACTGATGCGACAATGTTGAGAAAATGATTACTGATTCCAAAAAATTGAGAAAAATGAAAAGAAAATTGAGAAATGAAAAGAAGTTGAGGAAACGATTAGTGATTACTTCTTATTCTCCAACCTAAAAAAAGATTTCCGCGGAGGCGTATTTCTGAAGATAGAGAGCGTCAATTAACCACACTGGGAGAGGGAGGAAAAATAGTTTCAAGAGGATATTGAATAGTTACATAGTTTCCCGAGCAAACAAGTCGGGGTTACATTGAAGAATGAATTTTAGCCTTTTGCTTCATACATACCGAGAATACATTGAACACCCCTGGTAACTATACTAGCCATATTAAAGTCCTCACCATAACCATTACTGATGAGCATTATTACCATATCCGATATTCTTTTCATAAATTTATCAAAACTCTTTCGATCTCATTTCCACTTCCTACTACGTCACGCTACCTGAATTTCGGTCTCTTCGTTATCTTTATTCTTTTATTTTCATAGCTTTATTTGTTTTCTTTCCTTCTAACTGTGTTACTGTGCAATGAGTTTGTTCTTCTTAACTATGCGGCGCACCTTCTGGTGTATTTGAATAAATAAATAAATAAATAAATAAATAAAGAACTGAGGTGGTTGGCCATCCATTTCAGTGGTGTATAACGGAAACACTCATTTGTTAAGGCTGATGTTTGTACTAGTTTATAAAAGTCTAATTAACTAGAAGATTGAGTTGGAACCCATTATTTTTTTTATTAATGCCATTATTTTTTTTGTTGAAGATGTACAGTGCGCCGCTTTAAAAATTAATAATTTCACCCAAAAAGTGCGCAGAGTATACAGCTGTATCACTGCGACGTTATGGGTCGCAATTCACGAGGACTGGAGCGGACCCCACCCACGGCGATTCTCCCTACTGGTAGGTTCTTCCTGATCGACACTAGCCCATCACTATGGTAGAGCCAGGAGCCGGAGGCGGGCATCATCCGCTCCGTTTCAAACCGATTGTTTGCGATCTTACTGACTATACTTCATACAGTGTTAATATTACACGCACGTAAATTTTTCGCCTTTCTGCACATAGGCATTAGAGTGACAATAAGATCATATAAAAGGCTATCAAGACCTTGATCCAATTCACATGCTAACGCCCTCGCACACAGATTAAGTGCCGTCAACATCCCTACACGATTTAAGTACTAGTCATTGCCAATACTGAAAGTCTTGATGATTCGATGTTTTTTTTGTCGATCTTTAATTAATCGTGACCTGAATGTTATGTCTAGGTCCTCAGTAGAGCTGGTTGTACTGAAAAATTGCCAAAAAAATGAAAACGAAATAAGGGAAAGAAGAAAGAAAAATTGGTGGAATTAATCTTGGAAAAAGCTTCCTGTGTGTGGTGGCGCCCCGCTTCAATGTCGAAAAAAATGGAATAGAAAACCTCATAAAATGAAATGAAAGTCGCTCAAGACGGAATAGCTTGAGATGATTCGGCGGTAATCTCGCTTCCCCTTGGGTGAGTCGATTCCTCTCATAAAGCTAGTGCATCTGACCTCAACCCAAATGAATAAATCCGATTCCACGTGACTACGCGCATCAATCTGCTGAGGGGGCCACTGAAAACAAATTCTCGTTAGTACGGAAGGATGCCCCAATTCAAATCGGCTTCGAACCTCATATCTTTCTTGGAAAGCTCACCGATTCCACACTCCACATAAGGGTACCAGATCCCCTAAGGTAAATCCGGGGTGCCCCACAGATTTTTAGCGGCTTTTTGAAGCATATCCGGCGAGCGCAATGAGGGACGCGTCTACAAATAAGGCAGAAAAGTATTAGGTTGTCCGGAAAGTTCTCAGCGTTTTGTGCTACTATTTTTTTGTACATTCATTGTGTCTAAAACCATTCTTCCCTTGCGTCTCAGTAGTCGCATCGCTGGGTGAATAGTGTTTCTTTTTGGGCTGATATCTCTGATGGTATAATTGCCGTTTCACCATTGCTTGACTGACCCCCTTTTTTCAAGAGTTTTTCAAGCATGTCAAAAGAGCAACTTCGGACGATATTGTTCTTCAACTACAAATTGGGTCAATCCGCAGTCGAGACAGCTCCGGTAAACCAAGCGAACGCAACCGGTGCGTGGGGGCCCACTAGTGTTGGAGAAAGCACCGTGCGACAATGGTTCGACAAATTTCGTTCTGGAGATTTCAGCCTTGAAGGTGAACCTCGTAGCGGTCGACCTAAAGCAATACCTGACGAGGATTTGAAGGCGTTTGTGGAGGCTGACCCATCCCAAACAGTTCGAGAGATTGCAGAAAAGCTAGGCGTTGGCAAATTCCACTGTTGCGGATGGTCTGAAACGCATGGCGATAGGTGAAAAACTTAGACAGAGTGGGTGCCCGCCAATTTCAGTGAGCCGGGGCAGAAGATTGCACGGTCTCGAGTTTCTATCTTCACTGCTTCCTTGTAGGCATTCGTACAGAAACCGATCCGCTTTTCGGACGCGAGATTTCACGTGTGATGAAGAAGGAGATCACGTATGGAACAGGGAGACGTTCGGAGAGTGTTTGGATGCCGGCGACTCGCCTGATGGCAATTTTTCAAAGCCACATCCTCACGATCGAAAAGGTTCTCGGTCACAGTTTGGTAGGTCATTCGCTGGTGTGATCCACTAATAACTTGTTTGTTAGCCAGGACAACCATGCACGCGGAGATGATCCTACTGTGAAGAAATCGACGAAATTTACCGAAAATTGCGTCAGCTGCAGCCAGCACTTGTCAACAGAGAGGGTCCGATTCTTCTTGCATGACAACGCCCGCCCACACGTTTCACAAATCACTATCCATAAATTGAACGAATTGGGGGTTGAAGTTCTACCTCACCCGCCATATTCTCCAGACCTTTCACCAACCGACTATCACCTTTTCAAACATTTTCAGAACTTCCTTGCTGGAAAATACTTCATCAATCAGGACCAGGCAAAAAAGCCTTCGTGGATTTCGTAGATTCTCGACCACCCAGTTTTTTCTTTGATGGGATTTATCGACTGGTGTCACATTGGCAAAAGTGTGCTGATTCGAACGGTGCTTGTTTCGATTGAATCCGATGAGTATTAAGAAAGTTATGATCGTTTAAAGTGAAACACTCAAAACGCTGAGAACTTTCCGGACAACCTAATACCATGCATTTTCTGAAACTGAGTGGCTTACTGGGGCGACTAAGTAGGTAAAATAAAAAACTGATCAAAAACTGTCTATAGTAGGCTTAGTTTTTACGTGTTCCTACGACAAACGCTCTTCGGCTCAGAAGTGAGAGGCATTTATTCATTCCTTCATTAATCTATTTATTTACCTATTTATATATTTACGCGTGAATACATTGCGCTCAAATAAATAAAGTGCATGTAGGTTAACAAACTCCTAAAACAAACAAGTGAACAAAAAATTAATCCAACTGTAATTTCAGATAATTACACATTTAGGGGTCAGATAGAATCAGCCAAAGCAGTAGTTTGGTAGTCAGAGGGTGGAGTTCCAGAATTAAAGGCAAAGCCCGCGATCACTCGCCATCATAGATAGTGGAGGGTTGAGGGTTCTTATAGAGACGACAAGGTTCTGAGTAAGTCGATAGTGAAAAAAAGCAGAAAAAAACATGCCAACTGCCCTAAATAGAACCCCATTCCGATCCCACTTTGTACGTGCCCAATTAACTCCATCTCAACACTACGCCCTCATCCGCACAGCTGATTCCCCGATAAGAACTCTACGACCGTACAAGTGACGATTTTCATGCTTTTTCGTCCTGCAGCTTCGTTTTTCACTGAAAGGCGGGCCTTGAAGGCGGAGTCTGGAGGCGGAGTCACTGGAGAAAAGGAGGCGTCACTGAACCTATATTGCGCTATAGCGCCCCTCCCTTACAATTTTTGCCGCGAAACTGGTACAACGTTGTTCGTCGAGCACCATTCTACCCTACCGACGCCATATTTTCAACACTATCCTGATAAGGGTGAAGCACTGTGGTAAAAATGGAAGACTGTTATGAGGTTGCCATTCTCAACCAAAGAAGCTGCTTAAGCTAGGACGTTCAGTGTTGTATCTTGACCAAGAAAGCTAGTCTGAGGAAGCGTAGAAGACTTTAGGTCGTCCTGGTGTAGGGAGAAAAGCGACCCAGACTAAGGAGAAACTGTCAAAACGACAGCTATGATGGAGTGCCTATTGGATCAACATCATCATTCAGTGATTGCGTACTCGCTGATAGCGAGACTGACATCTGGAGTGTGCACTATGTAAGCATCGCAGGTAGGCGGTCCCGAATCCAGGAAGTTCTACTCCGCCGTGGGAGTCCTCGAACGCCCTGAGTGAATCACCTGGTATTCTCACAAAAGCAAACTGAGAAAATCGAGCAAAACAACCGTTCGTCGAAATTGATATCATTGCAGTTATCGACGGTGAGAAACTTGAGCGTAAACGAAGATTGATGCTGCTGTAGAATTACCCGTGCAGTAGGATAACCCCTTGGGAAAGATACTTCCGCTGCTCAGACCACTTCAGAATTCCAGGACTATTACCAGCCTAGTCCAGTGGGAAGATACTGGAGGGTAGACTAGAAATTCGCGAAGTGATAAGCGAGAGACTAACGAAACTGTAGAAACTAGCGTGAAGCTACTACTGCCCCCCCCCTTGAAGCACACCGTGCAAAACTCATTCTGACGTAAAAAAAACGAAGAACGGGCTATAAAGGAAGAATTCACAGAAAGAGTTGCTAAAGCGCACTTATGGTTAGACTGTAGTACCGTGGTAAAAACGGAGGACTGTCAGTGATATACCTAACATCTCATCCGAAAACAGGGTGATTCGTGCTGGGATTCTAACACTTGTGTCGGTGACCAGCGCGAAAGAAGCTAATCTCATAAAAGTCTGAAATTCCCTCTATGCCATGGACCCCACCAAATCAAAAACCTCCAACTATACCACGTTTTCGCAGGGACCGGCGTTCCATATAGAACCGAAATGTAAAAGTGTACGGATGCAATGGACTTCTTGTCTGGTCCTGTTTTTTTGCTGTGGCAAGTCGAATTTCCGTAATTATGAACGCTAACCAGTATTGGCTGCCATGCGGCTCTTCCATCCAGAAAGTACAACTTCGTCCGAAGTATTCCTATCAAAAAAAACGGCTTGGGAACAGCGAGGTAGCCGTTCGTCAAACACGTTATCAATGAAATCATCGAAGGTGAAAAGCTTGAGCGTAGAACAGTAAAGTTATCGTAAAAGTTTCAGCGGTATGTCACGCCAGATTATGAGTAAACTGCGCCTCGAGTAGATTAGGTAACCTAGGAGAATTACTGGCACTCCTTCAGAACACATGAAGCGCCGAAATTGACTAACCTATTTCAATGTGGCGGTACTAGAGGGACCTAAAAAAACACGAAACGGCGACAAGGCGCTCTTTTTTCCTGGCCTAGGAAATAGAGTGAGGAAACGAAGTAGTTTTTGAGGCTAAGAGCTAGATAGCTTTCAAGGACAGGAAAGCTATCACCTACTCCAGTCAGGAGCTATGAGAGTTTTTGATGAAACTATCCATGAATGCATTACGCCAGCAAATAAAAAAATATCTCCACTTGTCTTCGGAATTTTTCCGTCAGAACTCGAATTTGTACGGCCACTGGTGCACACCCTACGTCCGGGCATATGAACGAAAGGCGACGCTCGTTTCAGAGCTATTATCGCGTGCGAGTGGTATCAACATTACCTGCTAAAAGTGTCGAAAACATCATTTACTATTCAATTATTAATGGATGGCGAAAGAGGAACCTATGTTAAATTCACCCTTGTTTTCGAAATTGAGCGCTTGCAACCTTTAGATGTGTTTTTAAGAACGCCCAGAAACGAGGCATACGTCTCACCAGGAAAAAAGGCTCTGTGCACCCTCATTTGAACGCTACTCTTGTCATTGTCATTACAGAGGCAGATTTGGAAGTTGCCACTCTGGTGCCGGCAACAAAGTTTTTCATGGAGAGGCAGTGCCAAAGGGACACCCTCATTCACCTCGGAAAACTTCAGCGTTCATGTGGATCTTTCCGCACCAAGCTCCATGAAATCGTTGACCAACCCACCTAAAAGCTTGCCCAACGCTCTAGAGGAGAGTTTCGATTCTTTGGCTGTTCGTATGGCAGCTAGAGAATTACTGCAACATTAGCGTTCGCTGCACATTGAATATGGAGAACATCAAAGATGGCCTCAATTCGACATGTTTATTCTCTGACCTCAAGGTCGCCCATGCGCTTCAGCCTCCAAACCAAACTCCCAGACTATTTATTTATTTATTTATTAGAATGAATGCGAAATTTAGAACTAACATAAAAACTTTCAACAAAGTCCACGATCACTAACTGAACTTTTAAAACACACCGCAAGATATCTTTAAACAACCAGAACGAGGCTGTCGAACAAAGAAAAGCTGACTGATTTTCCTTCTGGTGTAGATATACCATAGTTCCAAGAAGAAATTTGCGGTCTTATGTCAATGACTCCATGTCAAAAATATTATAAACTACTAAGTAGCGTCCATTTCGGCCCGTAGGCCTTAAACATAATGGATGCAAATTAAACATTTTGTTTCTAATTAGACCCCGTGGGATGGTAAGTGAAAATAAGAGCTCTAATAAACAATTTCCTGGTGAAGTCATGCTGTATCTATTCCATTTGTCAACATGTTTTGTATTGACAATTACAGTCATTGGTTATGGATTTACCTCTACGTTTCTATCCCTCATACACTCCTTATCCCTGAAACGGAGAGGCGTGGCATTTGAGACATGACATAGATGGGTTACTGCCGTGGGATGCCTTCTGTTTGAGTCAACTGTATCTTGATACTTCTGTTTTTTTGTTGGGAAACAGAGACAACAACCAGATAAGGGTTAAAACATGCATATACCTCTCAAAGGGCAGCAGCAACCACCAAGGATAGTCGAATAGTCGAAGTACGCAGCCCCGCCTACCACATCTCAGGGTTTTCAAGTGTATTTACTATGTTGGAACATTTTTAGCCCGATGTGAGGCGTAAAAGCATTCCGACAGGTTTCCAGCTTCACTGCCAAATGTCTAGTGGAATGGTGTCCTCCGCAGCGGGATACCTCACCCCAGTACTATTACACATTACAAGCTAGCTCATCTACAGCATTATAGAGGGTCGGACCAAGCATTCGACATCTTGAAATAATCGAAAAGGGTTCGATTTTCCCCCAAACAAATTCAATTAAGGCACTTTTCGGATGTTTGGCTTTTTACTGTGAAGTGATCTCGCAGACTCAAGCAAAAGCCCACGTAATGGCTTCGTGCAGGCTTCAACTGCAAGTTCTGCAGGAGTCATGTCACGTTCTCCCAGTCTATATTTAGGAATTCTGCAAGGCTCTCTGCAGAAGTTGATGAGGGAAACGCCTGCGCTCTATCCAGGAAGGAAGTCGTTCATTGTGCCACAGTATCTCGTTAGCTTGGAAGTTGAGGATATTTTATCCCAAAAGGGGTAACGCATTGCTCGGCCACAAGCAATTAATTAATGGCCATTTACCTTCAAAACATAACTACCGGTTGATTGGCAATAACTCATGTATGCACCTATAGGACAGCGACCAAACATCTCCACGATCTTTGTTATCGAAAATAATTCCCCAATGGGTGCCGTCAGCTGCACCGGTCCGATAAAGCAAACCCAATGACCGTTCCTGAATTTCTCCGTCTTCTGAACAGTCTTTCCGTCGTCTGAGTAATCTAAGTAATCGTTTATTGTGCAGACTAACTAGAAAAATGACTGGTTGGCTGGCTAAAGTTCTCATTCCATGAAGGAATATCCAGTTCGCAATTTCGTTCACAGAACGTTGGACTTTCCGTCTGACGTCATACATTGGGGAAACTGAGAGATTACTGGATATGTACGTGAACGATCAACCTAAAAAACTTCGTGGGAACTATGTGGCTCCGCTTGGAAAGCACAAGAGACGCAGATACCATCCTCACGTTAGCATACGATAACCTGAGGTTATGGTAGCTGGCAGCAGGACCGGATGCCAGAAAACCTAAACCGTGCTTCTGAGCTCTA